>JARBER010065402.1:0-11850 GCA_030265075.1 Balanus glandula | reverse complement strand
ATACATACATACATACATACATACATACATACATACATACATACATACATGCATACATACATACATACATACATACAAACAAACAAACAAACAAACAAACAAACAAACAAACAAACATAAACACTCTAGAACACTAGTGATCACGAAGAGCATCTCTGGTATCCGGCGCAGTTACCGGTGCCGCTCCCCGTGACCACAGAACACACCGAACAAGCCGCCCCGCGCCGTCCCGCTGGCAGTGCCGCCGGCTCACCTGATGGTGATCTGCGGCGTCTCCTGGCCCTCGAGCGGCTTGGTGTTGATGAGCAGGTCGAGGATCGCCTGTGACCAGTAGCTGCGGTACGACAGCAGACCGAGGTCCGAGAGAGGCTTCTCCGGCGACCCGGTCTTACCCTCGAACTTGGACAGCTCGTAACCTGGCGGACACGTGGCAGGGAGGTGATGGCGGGAAATGAACCGGCGGTTCGTGTACGAATCACGAAGCGAGAAATGGAGTAGAGACTTGTTGCTGGAAGCAGAACGTTAAATGGGATGATGTGAGTTGCAGTATGACTGTAGCGATAGAAGGTACCGCAGTAACTTACCGCGTCAGCAGAACCAACCGCCATCATGCCTGCGGAAGCCACAGCTAACGATTCGGGCTCCGTTCCATCAACTCTATATTTACCGGCAACATCACTGTAGCCTGTCCGTGTCACTCCGTAACAAACCGAAATCAGTCAGACCTCGCCGATAATTCATCGAACCAGCTCGCAACTTGGAGGCAGTGCCTGACGGCATCCGAGCAGCAACCTACTAGACTCGCAGCACCTGGACAATCATCGGCCCCTACCCCACCTGACCCTGCAGGCTACAGGGTGTAACGAAATTACCCGGACATCGTGTCTTCCGCTCGTATCACACGGGCAGTGACACGTCCGGTATTGAAGGCTCGGGTCACCTTCCAAGGGTCAGGTCGCGCGGGCAAACCGGAAGCGCAGGTGGGATTCATCAATTATTCATGCTCCTGCCATTCGTCCACACAGGGACGAATGCGAGCGGAACTGCGCCAAAATGGATGTCCGGGTGATTTGGTTACACCCTGTATAAAGAGGCTTCTGCGTGGCTTCTCTGGGGGAGCCAGCATCCCAGCACTCACTGAACTCGATGAGTAGTCTGCCGTAGCCCTTCCGCTGGTAGGGCGGCAGCGCCAGGATGCAGGCCACGTTGTAATCCTCGGTCGACTCCTTCTCCTTACTGAAGTAGCCCACGATGTGGTTGCCGCGACTGTCGCACTCGGTCATCACATAGAACAGGAACGGGTCCGTATCGTAGAACAGCGTCTTGTGGTCGAGGAACAGCTTCGCCAGCAAACAGAGGTTCTGCGCGTACATTTTGTTCTTTCGGCCGTCCACCTCGAAGAACGAGATGGTCTGCTTGCGGTAGATCTCGTCTCCCGGCGGGTGTTTTAGCTTGCACTTGTTCTGAGGGGAGAGCAAGAGAGTGATGACTCGCGGAACAGGACGAAACAAAATTATCACAATATAGTTAGGAATGCCAGGCAGCATGATTGCTGGAATAAATGCTGGGACTGCACGAGGCATGCACGGGACCACACTTAATGTTCATAGTCGTTCATTTAACTTCCAAGCTACAAGTAAGTAGTAAGAGTTACCATCACACAATTGCCTGCGTCCGAGGATGCTCGACGCAATGCAAATTGCGAGTGTCAATGCTCGTTTCATTCAGAAGTCTGCGATGGTATTACTTACAATGTGTCGTTCTAAGCACTTGGAGCTCTTCCTGTAGGCTAAGCAGAATTCACAGAGGTAGATACATGTCATTTTGGTCATTTCCTGAAACGACACATACACATAACACGTTAGCATCTATATGCGGCAAAATGTGAGATTAGGAACGGAATCAATCGTAGTGGTAGTAGTCTACGCAACCATTCATTCTTTCCAGAACCGCCTGACTTCTCTTGGCGCCAGTTGAGACAGGGGGACAGCAATAGCTACACCACCTAGACAGCACCACGACTACCGTCAGTGCTTCCCCTCTCCCAGCGCTGCTTTCCCACCGACTTGCTGCTGTCTCCGCCGACGCCACCGCTCGGCTCACCTGAGGGTAGGGTGCGAAGTACCAGGGCTTGATGCGGTGCTTGCCGAGCTCGATCATGCGGACGTTTTTGACGCGCGTCACCACGTCGTCCTGGTGGACGGCCATGCTGCCCGTGCGGGGCACGGCCGAGCCCAGGTCGGCCGGGTCACCGCCGGCGGGCGCGTCCGGGGCCGGGGGCGGCGGCGGCGCAGAGACGCTCTCCCGCCGCTCAGACTTCACCGCCGGCTGGCCCTGCAGGGAACACAACAGGCCGCACGGTGACGCACTGAGCCGCTCAGACTTCACCACCGGCTGGCCCTGCAGGGAACACAACAGGCCGCACAGTGACACACTGAGCCGCAGATGCACAGCAGGGCATATTGACGCCGGAACATCGAGTCCGGCTTCAGGGAGTCACCGAGTGCCGTAATATAATACATGACAGACTTTATTGAGGACATGTCGATATCAGTTTGATATCTCAATTCAGGGCTCAGATATTAGAACAGAACCAATCAACATGATTATAGATATAGGATATCAACCAGCAATCAACAGGACGAAGCGGATTTCCTCTAATTATAGTACATCGGAGACAAATGTCTGCACCCAAATCTTCCAAATATTTCCGCCGCAAAATAGCACGACAAGCGGCACGACTGGGCGGCCTCTTACCGGCTCCTCTGTGGACGGCAGTTTCCGTTTCGGCGTCTTCTTGCGCAGAAGCGCCGCAGACAGGACGTTGGGACCGCCCAGCGGGTCCGGGGAGTTGATCGGTGACGCCGCGCGAGACGGCTTCGTGCTGCCCGGCTCCTTCTGTTCACCAGCGGAGCAAACACGAGGTCAGTGGCCGCTTAGCCCGCGCGGCAGTGCATTCAGACTTGTGGTGCCAGTTTCAGAAAATACGTGTCCAATGACCGACCGATGTGAAATACATTGTCAGCTGTTCGTCCGAAACTGTCAAAAAATCATTGTTTGTCCGAAAGTTGTCCGGAAGCAGATACTTTATTATATGGAATGTAAAAAGAAGTTATCATTTAAAAAAGTAAACACAAGAATATATGCATACATATATACATAACTAATAATTTCGTGAGAAGCCATCATTGGGCGTTGAATGTCCGAAAATATTTGAGGAAATATGACATATGTTGACGTCCGTCCGAATTCTGAAATGGACTTCGGACAAATTCTGACAATTGTTTCGATTGACACCACTAGTTCAGATGTTAGACTATCGACCACCGTCACTGATCAGTACTCAGGTCTGACACCAACGGTCGCGAATATCCGTAAATCGATGGTGATGTCAGCGAAATGCCGTCCATCGTTCTTGTCGCCGTGCGTTACCTTTTTGGGCGTGTTGAGCCCGGTGGTGGTGCACTGAGTGGTGGTGGTCGGCGCGTCCTTGTCCTTGCGGGGGAACTGGATACGTCGCAGGTCGAGCCGGTCCTCTCCGACCCACTCATCCAGCCGCTTGTTGTCTGCCCGGGTACACATGCCGATCAGACGTGCACAGACACATCAGACGTGCACAGACACATCAGACGGGCACAGTACACACAAATCAGACGGGCACAGACGCGGCACATGGGCCGTCCGTGGAGTCCGGCGCGGCGTGTCAAGAGGGGGAGCCGAACGCGGTCAGGGCTGCACAGTGCACAGACCGCGAAACGGACGGGAAATGGATGACACAGCTTCCCAGCTAGTCGAAACGAGTTAGGAAATCTAGTTCGTTAACATATCATTACAGCCATGTCATAACGTATTAAAGGTCTCGATATACGGTTGTACACTTACCCACATCGAACAATTAATTCGAATGTGTCATCAAACGGCCACCAGAAGCAAATTGAAATATATCTGACAACAATACAAACAAAAAACGCGCGGCTAAAGTTAGCAACAATCAGGTGGGATAATATTTTTAACAAAAAGCACCAACTTTCAGCAACAAATAGTTGGATGAGTTACCAAGGTCTTGCAAAATTTAAAAAAAGTCTCCGAACGAAAAATAGAGGTGACAAAACACCAGTCTATGTTGATATCCCCGCCGCCATCTGGACCTGCAGTCGCCCACACTCGGTGCTCAGCCCAGCTCAATGCTCAGTCCTCAGCTTAGCTCAGTTCAGTGCTCTTACAGTCGATGTAGTGGACGTAGAAGCCAAGGCGGCCATCCTCCTCGTCCTTCATGCTGACGATCTCGGCCAGCGCTGAAACACAGACAGGCAGCTCAGTCAGCCCTAAACACGCCCCAACCAGTCGGCATGTCTCAGTCACGGCTCGGCCAGACTTAAACACGCCCAAAATCAGCCGGCACAGCGCTGTAACACAGACACGCAGCTCGTTCAGCCCGACCACACCCAAACCAGCCGACATCCCTCAGTCACCAGGCTGGCGGAGCTGCGCCAGACGACAACACCGGACACGGACATATCGGACAGAGACACATACCGGACACGGACACACCGGTCACGAACACACCGGTCACGGACACATCGGACACATCGGACACGGACACATCGGTCACGACACACCGGACACGGGCACACCGGACACGGACACACCGGACACACCGGTCACGGACACATCGGTCACGGACACACCGGACACGGACACACCGGACACGGACACACCGGACAGAGACACATACCGGACACGGACACATCGGTCACGGACACACCGGTCACGGACACATCGGTCACGGACACACCGGACACGACACACCGGACACGGGCACACCGGACACATCGGTCACGACACACCGGACACGGACACACCGGACACGGACACATCGGTCACGGACACATCGGTCACGACATACCGGACACGGACACACCGGACACAGGCACACCGGACACATCGGACACGGACACATCGGTCACGGACACACCGGACACGGACATAACGGACACGAACACACCGGACACGGACACATCGGTCACGACACACCGGACACGGGCACACCGGACACGGACACACCGGACACGGACACGGACACACCGGTCACGGACACATCGGTCACGACATACCGGACACGGACACACCGGATACGGGCACATCGGACACGGACACGGACACGCCGGACACGACACACCGGACACGGACACACCGGACACGGGCACACCGGACACGGACACACCGGACACGGACACACCGGACACGGACACACCGGACACGGACACATCGGTCACGACATACCGGACACGGACACACCGGACACGGACACATCGGACACGGACACACCGGACACACCGGTCACGGACACATCGGTCACGACACACCGGACACGGACATAACGGACACGAACACACCGGACACGGACACACCGGACACGGACACGGACACACCGGTCACGGACACACCGGACACGTTCCGTAGCAGAACCCCAGACAGTTCCGCACATTGGAAGCAGGCGGAGAGCAGAACACATGGACATCGGTGACGGCGTGAGCCCAGTTTAAAAATTCATTATTTTGAAGTTGTAATGGAGAGCATACCAGTCTGCCGATGAGTGACGACTGATCTGACTACTTACGCCATTCGTCCGTCTTCAGCATGTGCACCGGAAGCTGACATCCTTCCACGACAGATGACTGCAACAGAAATGACACTGGTGTCTACGAAAGAAAGAAATGGAATAAGCCCACAAATGTGTGTTCATTGCCTCATGAATAAATCAGTTATTGACCTGGAGAAGCATAAAGGGAGAAATGGCAAATAAAATTAATATTTGTGTTATAAGCTGGTTGGTATTTTGTAATTTCATCACAGTGTGGGATGACAATGTAGTGAGCTAGGAAACATCAACCGTGTGGTCTGCTGTCGGGGAAGAGATAAAAGTACAATTTTTCTTTTTTTTAATTACCCAAAAATCTGTGCATAATATTGTATGTCAACACTTAACTTTTGGTACATTGTTTACAATTAGTTATACCAAAAATAAATGTATTTAAAAAACTAATGATAAATTATTTTGGTCATATGCCATGTTTTCCTTAAAAACTAGAAATGGTTGCAAACTTGTAGAAAATAGTCAGAGAAAAAAGGGAAAATAACCAGACATCAACAAATGAACTACCACCTTTGTTATGCTTAACAAATCTAGAAGCATTCAAGTTATCTAAAATTATAAATTACAGAATTTAACCTGACCTTGCACTTTTATGGTGTCAATCTGTTAAAATGGCTCCTGACATAAAGATCTACATGAAATATAGCATAAAAACATGTGCCAGATTATTGTCCTAGACCTTGTGCAAGCAATGACATTTTGTGACAAAATTTTATCCTTGACATTTGCTTACAATATCAGTTTTGGTTATATGGAAGGATAGGGAGATGTATTATACATTTGAGAGAAACTTGTACATCAATTATCACCGTCTAAAGCATAATATGGAAAATATGGCCCAAGAACTGAAATAATTGAATTCTGATTTTTGACCTGATCATGACCTCACAGCTGTGACCCTGAAAAACTTAATGTCAAGCCTTTCAAGCCAAGATTTCAGCTCATTGAGACCTGTTGATCACAGCCTTGCATGTGTTGGTGAGGTTGTTGGTCTGTAATATATCACAAGGTGTCACTTGCAGCTACAGAACCCACACACCTAGTGGATTGTGGGTGGCGAAGTATCCCAGTTGGTGCTGGATTAACAAAGTTCAATTCAAATTGTGACAGCAATAGTTGATCCGCATACAACAATAACAAAAGCACATGTGCAATAAGCTAAAATACAATTTCAAACAATAAAGCAACATAAATAATGATCATCACACAATTTTATTAACTATATTATATTAACTATATAATTTTATTAACATATGCACACAAAAAATACTGAGCAGCATTTGAGACAATTATGGCGCGTTCTTTGAAAATCGTACTTTGTGCTATGATACAGAAATATATTGATAAACAAAATATATCGTACTCACCAATGAGTCCTTGATTAAATCTTCTCCATCGGGGACACTTGACATTTTCATATGAAACCGTTTAAAAAGTGATTTTCCGCCGGGACCTTCTCACACGTTACAATTTGGTAGCACTTTAACGCGCCCACCGTAAATGCCAATAAAAGTGAAGTTATTTTGGTATCCACCAAAATATCCTTCAAAATACCTTTCCCACTCTAGCGAGTAGCAGTGAACTTGTGTTGTGTATTTCCAACAATAGGTGGCTCTACCCTCCAGATTGCAGCTGATTCATTTTGGCGCGCCGTGTCGGGTCACGCTCCACGCCACGCTGCTACGCGCCGCTTCCGTTGCAGTCGCCGTGGTGAAGCCGTTGGTTAACGTGTACGGTCGTGACCGTTTGGCTATCTGTCTTTTGTTATTTTAATGTTCTGAGCTGTAAACTCGGCAGATTAAATCAGGGTAAAATATATTTGGGAGTTGCGTCGAGCGTAAGTTAGGCTGCCCTCCACAAAGTTTTGCTGTCAGTTGTTGCAAACTGAAACACAAGGTGGTAAGTTCATGAAATCCGCAGGATGTTGAATGCAATTTTTACAATTTCAGATAAATGAAGCCGAGTAGTTGAAGGAGTTGTTCATGTGGGTTTGTTATACCAATATGTTTCATTTCTAAATAAGCGCAAGTGTGAGTCTGTTCATGTTCTTGAGCTGTGAGTGTACATTAACCGGGGGGGGGGGGGGGTGACCCAAGTTTCAGTGAACCCAAAACAAATTGGGTACATGATCAATGGGACTGTTCCAACTTCCAGGACCCTCAACCAGAATGGGTTTCAGATTCCACCAGGAATGGACAGTGGATATTTATAATGTTAACACAGACAGCTTGCCACTGATATGTGACAGTGTGACAGTCAGAACTGTCATAACTTAATGAATGAACTTGCCATCACCAACCTCAACCATTCAAACAAAGTGATTAAGGTTTGGTACAACTGCTTGAGGCTAGTGAAGGCAAAACTGATTTTAGTTAAGCTGGAGAATGGTCTGATGCAATGGATGTACCTTGTACATGGATTCCTTCAATTTATTGTTTCTTTTATCTTTGCATGCCTTATGACGTTATGAGACAGAAAACCTCAACATGTGAATTCGACAAGTGATACCAGTGGAGGAAACAAAACCTGAACAAAACCTAGTTGTGGTAGCACTAGGTTTGAACAGCCCCAATCAAGAATGCTATGTAGAAAGAAGTGACAAGTGGTTTGTTAACATGGTGTGTTGAGCTAGTGTTGCCAAGGGTGCCTCCAACTCCAAGGGGTACTCTGAACACCCCCAAGTACTCTATTGGGCTGATAAGCCATATTGTCTTTCATTTAAGGGGTCATGGCTGGTCAGATGGGCTCTTCATTGGTCTGAGAGGGTCCTGTGTCTGTGTGAGAGGCCCCTTTTGGCCTGAGGATCCTCTGTTTGTCTGGAGGCACTTTGTTTGTCTGAGGGCCCTCTGTCTTAGGTCCCTCTGCCTTTCTGAGGGCCCTCTGTCTGTCTGGGGGCCCTCTGTTGGTGAAGGAGCCCTCTGTTGGTCTAAGGGATCCTTTGTCAGTATCATGGGGCTTTTTGTTGGTTTAAGGGGCTCTCTGTTGACTCTTGGTCTGAGAGGGCCATCTGTTCCTGTTTTAGGGGCCATCTGTAGGTCTCAGGGGGATTGTCCCTTCAGCCTGCATTAGGGGTCCTATATTGGCCTGAGACTCAGATACTCTGACCAACAGAGGACCCATCAGATCAACAGAGGGCCCCTCAGAACAACATATGGTCCCTAAGACCAACAGAGAGACCCTAAGACTATAAAATGACCCCTTAGACCGACAGATGTATCTCTAACTCTGACCACCTCTGGGGTCTGGTCCTGAGGGTCCTATATTGGCCTAAGGGGTCCTATAATGGGCTTAGAAGGCCTATATTGGCCTAAGGGGTCCTATACAGTGCCAGAAAAGTGACATATTTCCCCATTTTTCTGAACAGGAAAGTTTTGTTCTGTGAAAACGTGAACAGTAAATAATGATTATTTAGTCTGCAGGGGCAAATGGCTGACATCTGATGATCATAAAAATGGCATAAGAATACCTAGATAGACACAAATTAGCATACATTATTCAATGACTATTCATAACATTCTGCTGCCAGTGTATTGTGCTTGCATTCTGCGACATCTGGTGGTAGGCTTGAGGGCTCATCTTGTTGCATACATTATTATAAGACTGAGTTATGCCAGCACATCCAAGCATGATGTTCCCAGTTTTTCTTTTGAGGTTGTCAACTGACAATCACAATGCCACAGGTGTCAAGAACTAATAAACACTTCTTAAATTTGTTCCGCTGCTGGCAAAATTTAGTTCCGCGAACTTAGATCACGGAACCACTTTTCTGACACTGGTCCTATATTGACATGAGGGACATATATTGGCCTGAGTGGGCCTTTATTGCCCTGAGTGGGCCTATACCTGAGGGGTCCCTCTGTTTGTCTGCATGATCTCTGTCCAAGATATCTAAAGTAATGTTACAGTATCTATAAGAAGTAGCTGCATGTGAAATAGAAAAAGCTGGTCGCCTCAGTACCATTTTCAGCGACCACTGGAGTATCCAATGGTGCTGCCACTCACACAGCCACCTTAAACCTCCCAGCAGTGCTGCCGTTCACACTTTCACCGTGCTGCAGTAACGATGTCCGAGGATGAGCTGCCGTTCCGCGCCGAGTACTCCAAGTCGGGCCGCGCCAGCTGTAAAGGATGCAAGGGTAACATCGCCAAGGACTCGCTGCGCATGGCCACCATGGTGCAGGTCAGTCAGTGTTGCCGCCGTGTGGGGAGATTGGTGCAATGTGTTTGGTTTGCGCTCTGTGTGATGCCTGGGCCCTGGTGTTGCTCTGTTGCTGAAGTGCTCTTGTTTCTGTAAAGGGAGATGCCAGTTCTGACAAAATGCTTCGAAGTTTATTTGAATTATTATGTTCAGGTTATTGTGCATCTTACGTGACTGTATTCATGGTGACGTTTATTTCAAATTGTTAGTTTTCTTTATAAACTAAAATGTGACCTTTTAGAGTCTGAACGGCAGTAGTTGCAACTCCCTGAAGTTCCAAATGATCATTATTAAGGCAGGTCGGCATCGCATTTGTTCCGTTATTTGAACTCCGGTATCTTTTCAGTCCCCGTTTTTCGACGGTAAAATGGCGAAGTGGTACCATTTGTCATGCTTCTTCGAGAAACAGAGGCCCAAAGCTGTGGCCGACATCGCACATTTTGAATCACTGAGGTTTGATGACCAGGAGAAAATCAAGGCTAAAGTTGGAGGTAAGCTATATTTATCATCTCCGGCTAGGAATAACCTTGCAATATTCGTTGTGCATGTTTATCTTTTGACTTTTGCCGACGCTATCGTGTCTCAAAAAGCCCCGGTTAAACATGTGCTCGGATCCCGAAAACGGATCCCGGGATCATTAGAATACAATCGTCACAGCCGTTCCTGATATATAGAATAGCGGTGAGCACGCGCGAGTCACCCCACCCCTGACTTGTGCAAAAGTTGCACCTATGGGTCCCAAACAACATACCAAATTTAAACACAATCGACCTAGCTGTTTTGGAGTTTTTGCTAAAAACTATTTTTGAGCACCTCTCAGGCGGCACGCACCACGCGCAGTGGTAGTCACCTGCATGGATCGTCATTGGTCTCGAATAGGGTAGGTTGGATGGGGCTGTTCAGCAAAAAAGACCATTTGTCAAACGGAAGTGAGGTTGCAAAGATATTAACGTCTCAAAACTGTTGCCATGAGGAGGGTCGAGTTTGGCCGCTCGTACTCAGATTTTCCCCTAAGGAATTCCCCTTTTTCATTTTTTTTTATAAATAAGAGCGAGCGCGTTCGTGCTCGCTCGTAACAATTATGACATAATACATCAATCGGAGCATGCTGGATCTGAGATCTGCTGGGATCATTGATCCATTTTCATTGTTTACCATGTGACCCCATGGTACTCAGGAATCATTGCAAAATTAAATTGAGGGATTCACTGGGATCCATGATCCGCTGTTGTAATTTGTCGAGGGATCATGCAATTTGGATCATAGATTCAACATTCCAAACTCGTGCGACACGACGAACTTTCTGCAAACATGAATGACGTAGTTTAATATATTGATTGATGTCCGCTACGAAACTGACTGGTTTATTCACGTTACAGTGTATCCTAGATATATAATTGCAAATAATTCTTGCATAGCGCGATTTGGCGCCCCCAAAAAATGAGAGTACTTTTATCGATATCGAAGAATATAGTTGCAAGTGACCGTCATTCTTTATTGATATGTCCATGAAGGCCTTCATGGTGACATGGTGTTGTATCGACAGCTGGTGGCGGGACACCGCGTCCCTGTTACCATGGTGACGTGCGTTTATCAACAGCCGGTGGCGGGACACCGCGTCCCTGTTGCCATGGTGACGTGTGTTTATCAACAGCCGGTGGCGGGACACCGCGTTCCTGTTGCCATGGTGACGTGTGTTTATCAATAGCTGATGGCGGGACACTGCGTCCCTGTTGCCATGGTGACTTGCGTATATCAACAGCGGGTGGCGGGACACCGCGTCCCTGTTGCCATGGTGACGTGTGTTTATCAACAGTCGGTGGCGGGACACCGCGTCCCTGTTGTCATGGTGACATGTGTTTATCAACAGCCGGTGGCGGGACACCGTGTCCCTGTTGCTATGGTGACGTGTGTTTATTAACAGCGGGTGGCGGGACACCGCGTCCCTGTTGCCATGGTGACGTGTGTTTATCAACAGTCGGTGGCGGGACACCGC
>JARBER010065292.1:0-11851 GCA_030265075.1 Balanus glandula | reverse complement strand
ATAATATAATTTGGAATTGGAAATAAATAAAAAATGGTTTTTCAATCCACTGCTTTAGGTGATGCAGGAGCATGTGTTAATACGATTATAAATTACAAAAAATCATTTAAGCCACTATTAAAAAATATTTTTCAGGTGGCAATATCCCTTTAATAGCTGGCGGTGGCATCCACAGGCAATTGCTCATCAGACAAAAACTGGTCAGCTGATGATTATTCAATGGTCATGGTTGGTCCGTTTGAATTAGAGATGGTAAAAACTAACATTTTTTTTAAAAATCGGACCCGATCTGGTCCCAAAAGCTAAAAAATGGATTCAGCTCTACCCGCTACTCAGTGCAATGCAAGTTTAGACCCAGTGGACCCACCTTGCAAATGCTGCCTCGTAACGAATATTGACAAACCTGCACATAACACATCTGCAACTATAAAAGTTGCCTATACGAACAATTCAGATTGACCAGCATCACAACAAATAACTGCCGATCAGTGCTGTTCCATTCTGAGTGTAAAAAGCAGGAAACAAATCGGGCCTAGTCTGTACCTCGTACCAATGGGAGGAAACCAACTGAGCACAAACTTGGTCTCGAGACTGGGTCCCTGTGTCCATGTTTTGCCATATCTAGCCTAAACATCAAAATAAATACAGGTCAGCTGGCGTTCTCATTCCTTTCGATTCTGTGGATACCAAATAAAAAATTAAATGGGCCGGAGCCGTGTCGGGAAAGTTGGGATATTGCTTTGTGTTTTATTTCAGTATTAAATCTATTAGATCAATCCGGTTGTAACATAATAAACAAATGTATTATACTTTTTTACCCATTTCAATCTACCAAAAAATAAATTGGTAGACAGTTCCTACTTTGTCTAAGAAACACAGACAGTACTAAAAAAACGCTGAACTTTACACGCAAATGGTTTCCGTTCCAAATAGATACAACATATTTTGGAGCGCGCCTTAGACTCCAGGAGGAGGGCCATAACCCTCATGATTCTTCCCTAAAAACTCTGGTCACAGGTTACAGGTAACATTTGGGAAGGTTGATCGTACCGTGAAATAGACGAACACTGACCAGATAACCGAACTGCTGCCTTAAACGTGGGGGAGACCGGGGAACGCCAAAATGCTTCTGTTTGGATCCTGGTAGCGGGCAGGAAAATCACCCTGCACTTTATACATTGGCTGCCCACATAGATAGACTGGCTATATGAATATATGATTGTTTAACTATATGGCTATACAAATATATGGCTATATCATTATATAGTGATTGAAACATATAACGTTATAGGCATATGGCTTTATAAATATATTTTCTCCTAATTTTCCTTAAAAATGGTAGCAATCCCGTCAATGTATTTGACTTTATACGGCTAATTTTGTCAGAAGCCTGCATACCTTGCTGGCACGCGATGCCGAAGAAGTGGAGGAGCGTGTCGATCAGGCCGTAGTTGCCCTGGCTTCGACCGGCCGCCAGCCACCGTCGCTCCACCAGGTACATGGTGGCCATGCCGGCACTGCCGAACACGATCGTCACGCACAGAATCGCCCACAGCTGCGAGTCGAACGAGTCCAGGTACGTCTTCCAGCTGAGGTCCAGCGCGGACGGCTTCTTGATGAAGAGCCGGTAGCTGCGGAGGAGAGGAGGAGGTGGTGAAGAAGAGACATCTGTCACGATCAAACTGTTACTGGTGGTACGGCTCGATTATTGAGAGTCTTTGCAACCAAATGAAATATGCAGTAGCCCATTAATCGACCTGACCTTCATAGTTATGTTACCTTGGTTAAAATCACATTATGAAATTGAGTCAACAAAGTGTCCTGCTACATCAATGCAGTTTCCTCCTCAGCTCAACTCAGCGTTGTTGGCCCTCACTCGAGCACGAGGAGGCGCTCTGTGAAGTCGATGACTTGGCTCCTGGCCTCTGTGACGGAGAGGTGTCCCACGGCGACGTCGATCTCGCGCCTGAGCAGCATGCCCACCACGCCGGTCCACTGGCCAGCCTCGTTCAGACCGCCCCACTCCCCGTCCACCGACGGGGTCACCGTGTAACTGCCGGGACAATGGGACAGGTCACCGGTCTGCCGGGACAGCGGGACAGGTCACTGGTCTGCCGGGACCGAGAGATGGTCACTGGTCTGCCGGGACAGCGGGACAGGTCACTGGTTTTCGGCACAGCGGGACAGGTCACCGGTCTGCCGGGTCAGCGGGACAGGTCACTGGTCTGCCGGCACAGCGAGACGGTCACTGGTCTGTCGGCACAGCGGGGATGTTCACTGGTCTGTCGGGACCCAGGGACGGTCACTGGTCTGTCGGGACAGCGGGATGGTCACTGGTCTGTCAGAACAGTAGACATAGCTAATGATCTGCTGGAACAGCGGACATATCAATATTAAGTGATATCATTTTACTTTGATAAATATTCAGTACGTGTACCAACCATTTCATAACAGTTGAGATAATATACTTTGTTAACCACTTTAAGAGTGAATTACATGCACATGCCGTGTATTATTTTTGTTAAGACATTTGCAATATCTAGTACACAAAACACAATTCAAAACAATGCCTTCTGTAACTCACTTAAATTTGAGAATATCTGCCAGAAACTTCCACACTGAGCCCATGTAGCCACCAACGTCGGAAACCGGGGGAGGCAGGTAAAGCGTCAACGGCAGGCCCTGTAACAAAACAACGAAATTAGCCACTACGCTAGCCGCTTTAATGATTAGTTTTTGCACTGCTGAGGATAACATTACTAAGGATAACAGTACTGAGATTTTGACATAGTAGTCTTAGCATACCGGGTGGTCCAGATAAAACTTGACCCAGCAATTTGCGAATAACATTTGATATATTTGTCGTACAATGTTGTATGATACCTGATACGGATGCCAATGAAATGGCAAAACATATTACATAATTGCATTCAGCTCAGGTATGTTCCAGAGTCTCGTACACCGTCTCCCAAAAAGTCCCCCAACTGAGCACCCTTGCGCTAAAAGACGAGCGGCAGCCGATCTCGATGAAAGTTTCCGACGGTTATGTTGACTTTAGCGAGGTTTATCTGCTCCAGCTACTCTTTGATGGCATTCTTGAGATACTTGATAGTGCCGGCTTACCCTTATACACCCTGGTCTTCAAATAGCCACGAGCATGAAATCTAGGGGCGACAGAACGGGTGAATTTGGAGTCCGAGGCACCTCCGTTTTGAAACTGATGCGCCTCCCAGGGAAGTGATTTTCTACCCATAGTTTGCTAACACATACAACTTAAATTTGAAAAATGAAATTACTTATTTAGCTGGCGCTTTGGCAAGTTGATAGCTGGAAGATTTATGTTTGTCAGATCACTTCCCTGGCAAGCACATTAACCTCAAAACAGAGGTGCCTTTGACTCCACATTCACCCGTCCTGTTGCCCCTAGATTTCGTACTGTTGGGACTTGGGCTATTTGAAAAGGATGTTAAACCGACACTGTCAAGACTCACGTACCTCAAGAAAGCCATCAAAAAGGAACCAGAGCAGACGATCCTCGCTATGGTCAACACTTTCATCACGGCCGGCTACAGCTCGCCCTTTAGCGCAAAGGCGCTCATTTGGGACACCTTTTGGGAGACATTGTACGAGTTTCTGGAACATACCTGAGCTGAATGCAATGATGTAATATGTTTTGCCATTTCATTGGCATCCGTATGAGGTATCACAAAACATTATGCGACAAATATATAAAGTGTTATTTGCAAATTGCTGGGTCAAGTTTTATCTGGACCACCCTGTACAACAACCGCTGCACCTGGGCTATAGTAGCAGAGCGTTATAGCTAAAGCTGTACAGGGAGGCTTACTCAATGGCTTCTATACTTCATTCAAATTATCCACTCGGTCATTCCATGTCGCATCATACTTTTCAATCTCGATCATTCTGTTAAGGTAACTAGTATTAAATTTGAGTGCTGTAGAAGGTTCTATCAATTTGAGAACTTAAACACAAATAGCACTAGGCGTGAAAAGTACAAAGCACTTTTCACGCCTTTATTTCGGAAACGTCATGCGCTGTCCTGCCTACTGACAAAGTCTTGACGGAGATAGAAGTCACAGCGTGTATTTAAAAAAAATGGACCACGATAACCTCTTTACGGAAACCAGTCTCTCTGATAAATATCTGTAGGCGTATTTGTATTTGTCATTATTTTTTTCCGCCGGTGTAGCTCAGTCGGGAGAGCGCTGGGCTCTAGATCTGACACACTCTGGCAAAGTGGGTTCGAGTCTCTTCATCACTCGCTATTTGCTGCGGTGGAGATGACCTGCGGCGGTTGACAGCTGCCGCGTTCAAGGTCAGATGAAGTCAGAGAGCCGGGCGGACTGTCCTCAGTCATCAGCGGACGTTAAGCTTTCGACTAAAATTCTGCCGGTGACTGGAATTGCGCGCTCGGGCGGTGGGGTCAGGACCTGCGCAACAAGCTTAGCATAGCGTGGATCCTGATCTCGGAACTCCATCCCATCAAAACATTCTGACTGAATTTATGAGAAAAAAAATGACTATAGAAAATTTATTACAAAAATGGTATAATGCCGCTATGGCGAATGGTTCGCTCGCTGGTCCAATAACGCTGCTTTTAGGGTCTATGAAGGTAAACACAAACAGAGTATGCAGTGAATTATTGCTCGGCATGGCCTGTAAAGCTGATATAAGTAAATTAAAAAGTAAATTAAAAGTTTTGTAGCCCGTGACGAGAAACTCTTAGTCTCAGACCCAAAATTGTGTCTATGTCTATGAAATGCAGTCCCATCGGCAAGGTAGAATGCTCAATGCCAATGCAATGGTCCCCGGTCGGTGAAATGTCATTTAACCGCACCGTCTCCAGCTGGATCCGCGAAATGCGATGCCCGTTGACCCACGTGACATGTAAAATGCGGCCATGGTGTTAGTGCGAGATCAAGGGGGTGGTGCCCTTATGACTGAACAACTACACATCCCTCGCCGAAACCATGTCACCGTGACGCGATTCCTGGTGGTGACAGTGTCATCGTGACGCGACTCCTGGCGGTGACAGTGACGTCATCCAAACAGCCGCATCACACCAGACCGGCCTAGCGCAACGGCTGGAATAAACAGCTCCTCCTTCCGGGTTTCTACGTCCGCCCACGACCCGCAAGAGCCGCGGCAGGCAGCCGGAGCTGAGATCAGAGCAGAGCCACAGTCAACTGCGAGTTTGGAGCGGCGCCACAGTCATGGGGAGTCCAGAGCACAGCCACAGACAACTGCGAGTCTGGAGCCGAGCCACAGTCACGGGGAGTCCAGAGCACAGCCACAGTCAACTGCGAGTCTGGAGCCGAGCCACAGCCATGGGGAGTCCAGAGCACAGCCACAGTCAACTGCGAGTCTGGAGCGGCGCCACAGTCACGGGAGTCCAGAGCACAGCCACAGTCAACTGCGAGTCTAGAGCGGCGCCACAGTCACGGGAGTCCAGAGCACAACAGCAGGCAGCCACGTTTCTGGAGAAACGTCACCTCCTCTAAAGCCTTGAGCAAAGCTACAGCCACTCCAGAGCCTGGAGCAAAGTCACAGTCACTCTAGAGCCTGGAACGAAGTTATAGTCGGAACAGAGCCTGGAACAAAGCCTGAGCCAATCAAAAGTCTGGAGCAAAGCCACAGGCAGAGTCAAGAACACAACAACTGGTGCCGTTCATGATATTTTTTAGAAGTCGAACACACCTCATCCCTCTTTTTTAAATTTGCCGTGAACCAGACATTCTTGCAAGGTCGTGTTGCAGAGGAATTTTCAAAGGCTGTGAAAAATGCTTTTGACTTACCAAAATGACTAAAAGACTTTATCGCCTGGATTCGAAATAAGTCGGAAATCATGCTTCTGGGCTTTTTATGCTTCTCTCAATAACCATAACTTCGCGAGATGAAATCCGTCACAATCACCCGGAGCTGAAAATCGCCAGTCACCCCGGGGGGGAAGCCCGTCATAACCATCCCGACGCTGAAAACCGTCATAGCCAGCCCGGAGCTGAAAACTTCTTCAGCCATCCTGGAGATGAAACCGTCATGTCCACCCCAAAGCTGAAAACCGCCACAGCCATCGGAACTGAAAACCGCCACAGCCATCTCGGAGCTAGAACCGACATACCCATCCCGGAGCTGAAAACCGACATAGCCACCCAGAGCTGAAAATCGTCCTAGCCACCGGAAATGGAAGCCGCCACAGCTATAACGGAGCTGAGAACCGACATCGCCGTCACGGAGCTGAACACCGTCACAACTCACAGCAATCCGGCAGCTGAGCACGTCATCCCGGAGCTGGAAGCCTCGCGACTCGGAGCTGGAAGCCACGTGACTCGGAGCTGGAAGTCACGTGACTCGGAGTTCGCCCGCTTAGGTGAGTCAGAATGGATTAACAATGACAACAATATTAAATCGTACAAAACTGGCTGTTTACAAAAAAAGTCGACGCTTACTGATGTGTAAGCGTGACAGCCTTGTTCTGTTCGCCTGCCATACTTTATTGCGTCAAGAATGAAGGGCAGTCAGACACAAATGCAAACCCAGGAACCGTTGGATATATTGTAGGGGAGAATAGGGTCACTTGGCCGACATGGTGACTTGGCTGCCCCTCCCCCCCCCCATTCTTACGATTTCTGGCAGCCCTGAAGGAATGCTTTAAGCCTGTCGCCATCTCTATACGATGGATTTAAATTAAATAAAAATAATAACATCCATTTTCTTTATAGTTTTCTTCAAAAGTGGAAAAGCGTGATTATCACCAAAGAACGTAACTTGTGCTTCTGTACAAAACATTGTATGGTGTCTAGCGTTTAGGTCGCATCGAAATTTCGATAATACGATAATACGGTAGCGATTCAACCATCTACTGTGACTTATTTGCAAGCTTTAGCGACAACTTTACCGCGTGTGTAAACTGTACAAATTCACAAGCCGTTCCGGGGCCGATTTGACCGGTGAGCACCGGGCGGCAATCACCTCAGTGATCTCGGCTGAAAGTTAAGTTGTGGCTCAAGTAGGTCATGTTGCACTTATGGAGACGCGTCTCGACGAGATGAAAGCATTGGTACTGGTTTAACGCCTTTATATTTATTCTGTGAAAAGTAGTTGACACAAAAGTGTTGGTGAACTTCAGATTACCTTGGCGGACAGTGTATATGTGCACTGCACATAGGTGGAGAATTGTCAAAATGTCAGGGGGTACTTTTTCGTCAGCGATAGTCCAGCCCAAGCTCTGTATGTTGGATCGAGTAGGCATGGTGACCATTGATCCTTTATATGATAAAGCCCTATACTGGTTTGTATTATTATTCATTGCAATTCGCAGCCATCATAAAGCACAGGAACGCCTGGAGCGACTTTATTTCAAAGACACAATTCGATTAGGGGTATGCAACTTGATCAGCCGTTCAACAGCTTGTGACCCTGTAGGTTATCGCTTGACCTTCAAAAGTAAAATAAAACTCTGGTTTGCATAGAACATTAAGCAAAAACTTCTAAACGTCAAACAGAATCGTCGAAAAGTGCTGAGTTTGTTTTTATTCAAGATAGTTGTTTAATTCTATTCTGGGTATCCCATATTATAAGCCGTAATAAAACTGCTCATCCTTGTTCACCGTTATGACCTCCATACACTGATATTGATTGTAAGTAATCTCCCACTGCCTTTGAACAAGTACGGCTTGTTTTTATATGATGATGATTAGGGCTTTGGGGCGCCGCAACTGCAAGGTTATATGGCGGCCATGCTTGTTTTTATATTGTAACGTGATGTTCTTGCCATGGGTGGAGTTTCCTATTCAAATGGTGAGGCCATTTCCCCACCAACTTTTGTCAGATTTGAAGGTTTCCTGGCGTTAAAATAGTCATTGTTCACCTTCTCCTTGCAATAATAACATATTTAAAGACTTACTGTTGATAAAATAAAAAAAATTAGCTTAACGCCACGAAGCATTTATTCAATGTGGAATTTTGCTTACCAACTTTTTCTGAAAAGCTCCACCTATGGTTCTTGTCTATTGTGATTTATCACTATCTCTGGCTTAAATGCAGATTCGTTAAATGGAAATATTGAACTCTTACTTTACGCATCGGTTTATTAATTTCTTATCAATATAGTATGGTGATGATGTTAGTAAGATTTAAATAATATTATGATTAAATGAAATACTTTATCACAAGCTGTAAGCTGTGGACAAACTACAAACCAAGTAACTGAGTTATTTATGAAGGGCGCTGCCAAAAGCTGTCATTTCCTACATAACAAGTCATAAGATCAGAAATGAGTAAAAGCGCCAAGGACCGTGACCCTGATTGGTCAATTTAACAAATGGTCGGCGCTAAATAAGTTACAATTCGAGTGTCCAAGTAGGTACACTTCGAATTTCACTGTCAGTTTTTGCATTGTCTATTGTATTTTGTAAAAACCATTTTCCATGAAAGGTCAAGAAGTGGATACCTCATACAGCCAGAGACAAAACTATATTCAAAACGTATGCCTTAAAAAACAATTTAGCCAACTTCCACAAATTGAGTTTGCAACAAAATCATAACCTGAGTACTTTGTGTGCCCAAGTTCAACACTTATTTGGTTGCCTTAGTATTTAATGTTTGTTGTTTTTAGGCTGATAGGCTACATTATCACGATAACGAGTTCAAGCTATATTTTATTTACCTAAAACTTGGCTAAAAATTCGGTCACTTAACCTGCACGATGCAGATGGGATACATTTTATCCTCCCCAAAAAAATGCTTATAACTAAAACAAAAAACGATCATATCAACATAAAACGTTTTGTACCTTATGCCCAAATCCATTCACATCTTCTCAGAACATTTTGATGAAATTGATATATTTTTTGGAGATAATGCTGTTTTAATGACGTCTTGTCATGCCAATTTTGATGGAATAACGGTGAATGTTTGGAAAATCGTAAAAAATCGTGTATAAGCCAATTTGAAAACCGGATACGTAAAATAATAAATATTATCTTTTTACAATACGACGACTTCGGATCTCCAAAGTTGTTTAGTTTTGCCCGATAAAAACTTTTTTTAAACAAATCAAGCTATTTTTTGTTAAACATGTTAAAGAAATGGAGTAAATGTGAGATAACTACGCATAAACAATGCCGAATCAAATTGATAAAACAATACATCTGCTTTTGACTGATTTATAGCTCTCTGAGTGTGACTGAGACGTCAAATTTGAAAATCATATTTTTTGGTTTCTTTTGACAATATGCGATCAAATGAATGACAGTTAAGTATTGCTGAAGCGAAAACAGCCTTAAAACATCTACGCTATAATTAAAATCAGCTGATTTTAAAATTTGACCACATATGAACTCATTTTGACTCATATTTTACCTCAGAATTATTGTTTGGGGTCAGGATGCAAAAATGAGTACGTGTTTCAAATTGTATGTGTAAAATAGCTCATAAAAGATGTGTCGCATGAGTTTCATTACCATTTTGGAAATGATGATCTTTCGTGACTTTGATATATAATTCTACATTGGTGATGATGAAAATGAACCATACACCTGTGAGAAGTTTTTGAGTAATGCAAGTCAAAATTCAAGGTTATGAATGAAAAGTATCGCCCATCAACTCGATTTACTTGATTTTGAGCTTTATCCTGACCTGTGTCGTCACATGTGACCTTTAGGTTAATGACAATTGTTTCAAGTCGGCAACATTTTCTGGGCTAGCGATTACTGCCTTTCGCGTCTCGCTGCAGTCAATGGTTCGAAAAATATGAGGAGGGTAAAATTTATTACCGTCCTTGCGCCGCGCTTTTGGCTGGAGACCCTTGCGCCGTGCGGTACGCGGGTTAAAGTGTAGAACGCTTTTCAACTTTAACTTGAAATATCCTTTGGTAGGAATATTTGTATGCAGAATGTGATGAATTGACAATATATTTTTCTCTCGTCTGTCGATTTAAAACTCCATTTTATGTATGATAAAAAATCAATCTTTCTATTTAAAAGTCATCCTGGCCCGAAAATAGTAGCTGCACCATGCCAATGGATTCATGACACAATTTGTCGTCACTAAATAGGTCATCGTCAGAGGACAAATTAATCCGCCGAAAGCATCACGTTTTTCACGCTTATTGATCTGGCATAGCAAGACGGTAAGATTTTGTTTGTTGCCTACATTGTAGTATATTTAATATCAGTTTGCTAACAATGCAGGTGAAAACATCCAAACTATTGAGCAAAATATCGAGAACGTTATTAGGTCGCCTACCCAGTCAAGCTTAACTGCATATTTCAATGAAATATGTCGAACGTTTGCTTATTGTTCTTTGAAGTTTGGAAAATATCGCAAAATATAGTTCAGGAAACACATTTGCATGCATGTAAATATGGAGTTCAGCGAACATATTTGCTTACATGGTTACGAGCGAGCGCTTCGCGCTCGCTCGTCTTTCCGTGGTTTATGGGAAAAATCCGAGTATGAGCGGCCCGGCCCAACCCGGCCATGGCGACGGTTTTGAGAGCTTAATATCTTTGGAACCTCACTTGCGATTGACAAACGGTCTTCTTTGCTGGGCAGCCCCATCCAACCTACCCTGTTCGGGACTAGTGACGATCCATGTGGGTGACTACCACTGCGCGTGTCACGTGCCGCGTAAGGGGTGTTGAAAATCAAATTGCTGCTGCCACCACTGGCGGACGCAGACGGCTGTTAAAGATGGTGCCAAAATGACAGGTGGCGTCACGGGTAGGAGGAGGCACTGCGGGTGCAGAAATGGCGGAAAGGTATACTCCAATTTTTATGCACGTATTAAATACTTTTATCGTTATAAATGTGTAGCTTATGTTAACTATAACTGCTATGCTCCGCGAAGGAGCGCGAATTTTCTACGGATTTCTCTGATAAAAACCGGAAATATAGGCACTGGGCCATGTAGAATGTTGGGTAGGTACTTATATATAGTATATACTAAATAAGAAGCTAAAAATGTGATTAGTTAAATTCAGCATCACGTCGAACCTATGTTGGCGACGTTGATTATACGCCGAAACAATCATTGATATGACGCCGCGAAATGGTGAGAAAATTTGATTTTGGTTGTGAAATACGAAACTGTAATATTTAAACCAAACTGTGAGTTGAAAGCCTGATTTGGGAACATTTTACTCCTCACCGTTCGTGTCGTCCAAACCAAAGCGAGTTACACCGTCCGAACCATTAACCATATTGATACCTTCAGGGAGTCGATCAAAAGATCTCAATGAAACAAGTATAATATGTGACCGAATAGTCATCACTTTACCACTGGTATGTTATTATGATTCGTTTTATCGGAAAAACTCAGCGTGTTTCGGTTTTAATTACAAAAGACCAGTATTTTTGTGCACTTTGTTGCACCTTCAACAAGGTCAACATGAGTGATTGACTTCAACAGATACAAATCTTAACTACAAGTGAAACACAGGGGCATTGAAATACTTTGAAGTTGTGGGGGCGAGCCGATTTTTGTCGTTCGGTACAATACTAAAATAAATACTTTTCTGTATTTTTTGTTTAATTTTTTTCTCTTCTATCGTCAAAGATTTGGAAAAACTACGGTGATTGTGGTATTGCTCTCATACAAAGTCGAGTAATTCTGTAAAAAAGTTGCAGGGAAGTCGATCCCACAACCCAAAAGTCATTTCCTTAGTCGTTGACGAAGGAACCCAACACATGTTATTCGACTTTGATCCCAAGGTAATGCTCGATCGCATTACCGGCCTCTAGTTCAAAATCGAAGAAAGAAGAAAAGCGAAGCTTTTCTGAGTTTCGAAGATTTCCACTGGGGCCTCGCTCAGAAAAGTAGTGGCCCGCC
>JARBER010065181.1:0-11852 GCA_030265075.1 Balanus glandula | reverse complement strand
GAATGGAAATGGGATGGAAATGGGAGAAACTTTGGGGAATTCATGGAAATGGAACGGAATTGGATTGGAATGAGACAAATCATACAATTTTTTAGCACTAAAAAACGTTAAATATGCTGAATTTTGTGGAAATGGGAAGGAAATGGGATTCCAATTTCAAATGGAAATGGAACGGGACGGATTTGGATCTGACTGAATGTGATGGAATGGAATGGGAAAAGAAAATATGTCCCATGAAGGGCTCTATAGATGACGGCTGCAGAAATATTAAAAAATAAAAAAACATATCGGCAGCCAACTCACCGCACCAGTTCATCGAACAGTCCAGCATGACAAGGCTGAGATGGTATTCCACCACTCCCGACTCTTACCATTTGCACTGGGCTAGTAGGATGTAGGCGGTTATAGCTCTGGGTAAGGTCATATTGTAAAAAGGATATGCTAAGCTTTTCGGCACAAACCTTTTTCTTTTGCGAGTAAACGGAAATTGATCAACCAACTATAAAACCTATAAGATTTTACGCAACAATCGTTGTTTAATTTAAGAGGTACAATAAAAGAGCATATGCAACAAAGATCAGAAAATAGATAACGTTTTAGAAGCATATTCAGACATATTAACGGCGAAATTTGTTAAAAAAAATTCGCGAACTTCTTTCCGAAAATGCACTATAGGACTTTTCCCAAGGAAGGAAGCATGAAAGGAATGACAATTAAAAAAAAAATACCCTCAAACCTGCTGACTTTGTTATCAATTTACTGCAAACCTTTTGAAAGGACAAACTGACGAAGTCAGAGCCCGCGCTAAGCAGAGCTTGTTGACAGGCCCAGATCTCTGCCGTCCGATCGGTAAATTCCGGGAAGTCGGCAGAGTTAAGAAACGAAATTTGAACGTGCCCACACAGCCGGACACGGTCCGCCCCGCCCACAGACGTCAACTGACCTTCAGTGCGGCCGCTGCCACCGACCGCAGCCATCCCTGCGGTCGGTGGTTTGACTGAAAAATATCATCTTCTCTCCGATAAACAAAGTGGGTACAGACAGCGACATACCACTCAACAACAACTACTATATTTGACACATAGCCTCTACCAATCTCTTGACTCAGGTCGTAACTTCACTGCTATATTTCTCGACATTTCAAAATATTTTGACAAAATTTGACATCACAGTCTTCTATACAAATGTAAAAACGACTTTGGGATCACTGGACGACAGTTTTAACATTTGTAAAAACTGTTTTGCTTTTTGTTTTTAGGGATCAAAATCGCTAAGTTCGAAAAGCTGAGATAACTTTATTGTAAACATCAATTTTAGCCACGAGGGGTAAAATTTACCCCTCCCCCTCTAACGCCATGCGGGCTAACGTTCTTTTCAATGATGCCATTTTCATCGCCAGGAGGCAGGAAGCGTCAGGTTTCAAACTTTTTATGTTGTATTCAAGCCCACCAAAAATTCACGTTTTGTTAACGATTTGTACACCGAAATATTGCTTTCATATGTTTTTTTTCACACAAATTGAAGACACAGAGTGACAGAACTGTTTATCTGTACCGAAGTATTTTTATCGCTTCATTTTCATAGGTGCTTATCACTGATATAAATCCTGTATGCTTTCAAAAAACGTTGTTTTAGTGATTGCACAGCCACGTGTCATGATACACGCGCCACGCGCCTTTGATCGAAATAACTTGCATAGTGTAGGCCGACCAATTCTGAGCATGTTTTCTCTGTCCGTGCGAGTTGTGGTAACTGAGATAATAGTCCAGAAAGGCAACGCCGCACACAACGACAATTTTTGGACATTCCATAATGTTAAAGATTACCCCTTTCGTTGCTAAAACTGACCGATTTTGCACACGACACCACACCCAAACGACGCAGCCGACAACGATGTGTCGGGTCATATCATGCTTCTTCTTTGGAATGGTGTCGTTTACGATTCGAGGAGTTTTCTAGTTTCGGAGTTATTTAGTGTACCACGGCCTAAGCGATGCCCGGTGTCTCGGTTGCTTGTTCGGTGACTCGGCGCAAATCGACAGACAGACAGATAGAGATGCCTTAAATACTTAAAGGAAACAGACCACTTTCAACATTAGTTTTGAACTGAGGTGGCATTTTTGTACCCCGTGACGAGAAACCTCTAAGTCTCAGAGCTTTCGGCTGAAAATACACTCTTCCCGAAGATATTTCAATTTTCGTGAAGGAAATCCAGAACCCAGAGCTAAGCCAATGCGAATTATGCTTTCCAGAGCACACCTGTGCAGAGGTAATACAATCAGACCACCATTGACCAATCAGAATCAGCCAATTTAATATCATCATATATATGATATATATTAGATCAATCAGCTTGCAGCTAGGGTTGGGCGCATCTATCCCGTGCTAGCGTGCAGACCACAGCATAGTTCTGATTGTCTAAGCAGCATGCGCTTTATTTGAACACTGAGTCCGAGATAATGCATATATAGGTTTTTTATAATATAACTAATTAACAACATTAATTGATTTTAAACAACTTTAACTAATTAACAACTTTTTATTAACAACAGTTTTTGCCATTTTTGAAAACAGAAAAGTTAACTGTATTAAACAATGCAATCAGTTTGTTTTCTGATAAATTTTCGGAAGGTGGTCTGTTTCCTTTAACCAATCATATATTTTAAGGCTTATACAATTGACCATCAAATGTACTATTTCAACGCTAACGACAACGTCCCATAATAAACCCATGGCACACACATTAACAAAATTATACAGGACCATTCAACAGGGGCATATCATGTACTGTTACACTATACAGTCTAGTTATAGCTGCATCTGCAGCGACATCTGCATACTTTATCTGCCCATCCGGAGTCAGGGAGCCGGGTTCGGGATGTCGTTAGCCCGTTTATGGTGACGTACTAACGAAACTTCAACGTTCCCTCGCGATGTTTAGTAGGATGATAATACAAGGAGCAAGACAGCAAACAGACAGGAACTATCTGTGACTGTTTATCGTTACGCCGTCGAGACAATACATGAGCTGTGAAAACAGAACAGCTGCTCTTAGCATGCTTTTGAAGGAGGCTAATGCTCCGCTCTTCTCGTCTTCTTGCAAGCTTCGCTGCATGCTATGACGTCACACGACAGTCATGACGTCATCACTGACCTCAGCTCAGTGTCCACGGCCACACATGAGACATGATCTGCCGCTGCTGACTGGGGGAGGGGTGCACCTCGGTGTCATCCCACTATGGTGAGGCGAGTCTTGAGACAGCCCTGGTCGCCGGTCCCGGGGGGTATAGTGTTATCCGCTGCCCTGTTTCAGGTAGTCTGGCCGACTGATCGGACCGACATGCGCCCTCGCGGAATTGGTCGGGACTGGACTTCGTGGACCTGCAGTGGGGGGCAAGGTGGCTCAGAGATGGAGCACCTGTTTCTTTTTCCGTGACCGATGTACGAAGTCCTCGGTAGTGTGCCCCTTAACAATTTGGCGCTGTCCTCAATACCTCTGAGAATAGGATGAGAATTCCAGTTAATACATTGGTCCTCAGAAGACATGGTATTTTGACTACCATTGTATCCGGAACATGGCGATTCCTCTGAGACCCTTTATGAACTGTCTCGGGACAGACTGTCCTGAGTCTTGGGGTTCGTCTGAGGGCCTTTATGAACTGTCCCGGATCAGACTGTCCTGGACCAGGCCTTGGGGTTCCACTGGGGGTCTCCAGGAACTGTGCCGGGTCAGACTGTCCTGGACCAGGCCTTGGGGTTCCGCTGGGGGTCTCCAAGAACTGTGTCGGGCCAGACTGTCCTTGTCCTGGCCTTGGTGTTCCGCCGGGGGTCTCCAAGAACCGTGCCGGGCCAGACTGTCCTTGTCCTGTCCTTGGGGTTCCGCTGGGGCCTCTAGGAACTGTCCCGGGCCAGACTGTCCTGGACCTGGCCTTGGGGTTCCGCTGGGGGTCTCCAGTAGCTGTGCCGGGCCAGGTGGCCGGGTCTGAGGGCACTGGGCTCGGTGGTTTGTCTGGCAGGGCTCAGCACATGCTCCGGTGTTGAGATCCGCCACGATTGACAAGGCTTGTTAGATGAGGTGATGCTTTTCCAGCTACTCCAATGAGCTCCGAGATCCTATCAGAATTGCGAGACCACTTTGCATATTATTCAGACACCATGAGCTGTCGAAATCAATACATGTTCTTATTATGATCAAGGCATGAAATAAATTAGCATTCAGTAGTCACCATGTCCCCCTTTGGATCATCAAAAATAATACAAAGCCTAGGCAAAGCAAAACTCATGCAAACAAGAACGCTTTATGCTTTATAAAAATACATAAATCAAATTATGCCATGTCAAACGAAATTTGAATTAAATTTACATGTGAAATGTTTTTTCGCCAGTTTTTTAACCTTTTACGTTTACTATTAAAAGTAACAAACAAACCAACTCAAGCCTACCTTAACCGGCGTGCCCAGAATAGAGTGCATTACCGGCCTAATAGTATATTAATTAAAAGGCTTAATTTCAACCACGCTTCTAAAATGAAGTATTTCCATAGGGATAATATTTTAATAATTTTAGCCGTTTTTCAAGATGGATATTTGCGCTGTGGGGATTACGGAGTTATGAAAAATACCTCAAAATCACAGATCATAGATAACAGTAGACCTGGATTTGACAAAAAAAAAAACAGGCCGCTGCAGTAAGGGGCCGAATTTGTATTGCTGTAATGGTATTGAGAGTTTAGCGATCGTAAATTATGGCGCCCAAAATTGATGTTACAGCGTTGTATTCAAACGTTTGTTTTTAGCTTTTATGTTGATAAATATGAATAAATTTTTTGAAGGTATTGATCAGAACTCATTACGCTTTTCAGCTATATAATTTTGTAGCACTTGACAATGTGTGGTGTTGATGTTATGACGGTGTAAACATAACAATATTTTAAAATTATTGGTATTTATATCACAGCTGTGATTTAGCACCAAAATATTAACATGAAACTTAATATTTTACATTTTTTTTGCACTCACCACGCGCTAATATATGAATCACATTGCATACGCTAGCCCATTGATTTCTCTACACGTCTGTGTTTGTTGCATGCTGGTCAGACTCTTGGTTGTCGAAATATTGAACTGGGATGGCATCCATGTTTCTCGACTTCGCGATGGTAAAATTCCATTTTCGGCTCTCTACTGCAGCGACCTGATTTAGTGTCAAATCCAGGTCTACTGTTATCTATGCACAGATATATGCACAAAGCTTTCGGTATATAACTATTATACCTCAGTCACTGTGTGGTGGGCATAAAAGAAACACGCCTTGCAGCAGAAGGTCTTGCATTCTGAATTTTCCATCTAAAGCACGTGCATTCCGTTACGATCGTCTTATGGCTAGTGCATGAGCTGATTTAAGGAGCACTTGTTCTGCTAAACAATCTCTCAAAAACTTAAGACAGTTAAGGCTACTTGTGAGTTTCTTCCTGATGTTGAGTTCTTGCATATTCAGGTTTTAGTTTTCATCACTGCGTGACAAATGTGTTTAAGCCATGACATATGGAGTAAGTGATGAAAATAACTGTACACCCTCCGTTTTTTTTTCTAAAAATTCAAACACAGGCGCTCTTATATCGACACTCAGTTCATATTACTATTACTCCAACCCATTTCATATTCCTATAACAAAAACGAGATTCAGCGAAAAACTTTTGACAAAATAATGTTTTCGTGACGCCACGTCGCGCTGCTTTTGATAGAAAAACGACAAATGTTTAATTTGTCGAAAATCGCCTTTTGAGCAAATTGTCAGGCGTAAATGATATTAGACATTTCAAATGATAACTCATAAGATAACAATTTCAGATTATCAAAATGTAATCGTTTGATCCCAAAGAAATACAAAATTGATGTAACAAAGTTTAAAAAAATTATTATTAAGATATTAAAAAAACCAAAATATATGACAGAAAATTATGCTGTGACAATATCAAAATTTAATTGCAAAACAATATGTATTTTTTTCTGGCTGTGTAATGGCTCCCCAAGTGAATGAAGCTCATAACGTCATTTGTCATGCTCTTTTTGGAGCTTTTTTGACCAGATATTCAAATAAATGTCACCATTGTCTTTGAGTAAAAAAATGATCGAGAAACATACCTTATTCATTAAGAAAAATAAATGCAAAAATTTGATATTATTTACCTGACCATTATCTGACATGAGGACAGGTTGTAAAAAATGGTCCGTTCTATCGAATACTACGTGTAAAAAAACATAAACATGTGTCGCATCGCATTCGTAGACCTTAAAGTATCAGTGACCTTGTATGGAGTATGGACTGACCTGTCCTTGACCTTTTGCTTAACATTTTACTTTTCCTCATAAGGGAGATGAATTACGCCTTCGAGAACAAGTTCTGTGACCATAGTGGCAATAAGGCAGTACCATAGTGGCATTACAGTGAGCATCTGGTACAAAAACAAGACATGCATCAGTTTTGACCTTTGAGCTGACCTTGACCTGACCTATGACCTTGAAAACCAAATGCTAAGCCATTATGAAACTAAGCTCATTGAGACTTTTCGATCGCCACCTTGCACGTCTCGATACGGTCCTTGATTTGTAAGATAGTACGGGCTGCCTCTTTTAGCACCCCCAGCGGGTCGCGGGTGGCAAAAAAAACAGTCGGTGCCGGGTTAAGATTGCCGAGGTAAAGTTTCAGGGAACAGTCTGCTCGTACGCGAAGTCGCTTTGTGTTCTGGGGTAGAGATTTTCAAAGTCACAGCCATCAAACCGACAGCCATCAGCAGGCGAGCTGAAGGACAGCCTCGCAGCGCTCCGCGTCTGGGGAAGGGGTCGACGGCCAGACTCTCAAAGCATCCAAACGGCGGCATTGCCTGACAGACAATGTAGGGAAAAATGTCGCAAACGCTAAATCGCATGGCGCAGGCCACTGATGACATTTACGTATGGGAGCCGTCGCAAAGGTGACTTTCGGGATCGCGAAACTGAATGTTTATTTCAATATTTGTATCAATATTTATAATTAATAAACCATATATAATTTAATATATTATATTTAAAACCAAGCAATGAGAAATTATCTCAACGACGTCAAAGATGTTTATTTTTAGAAAAAAAATGGACGCTATTTAAACACCTTTCTGGCTGATGCCAGAGGGTTGTTTTAATATCGTCATAATACAATTTTGATAGTGATTAAATGCCGACAGCTTGTTTTAATTTTGTACGTAGTTTCTTCTTTCTATTGAAGTATTTGACATTGTTGTTATAATTTGACATTACCTGATCTTAATCGTCTCTAATAATGCAATCGATCCTTGGCCTAGCCCATACAAACCTATCTTATTTGTTCGTGTTGTGGGGGCCGCCGAGCCCTCCCCCCCCCCCCCGGAGCCCCTCCGGCGGGGCTCCGGTGGGGCTCCGGCGGGGCTACAGCGGGGCTCAGGCGGGGCTCCGGCGGGGCTCCGGTGGGCTCCGGTGGGGCTCCGGCGGGGCTCCGGCGGGGCTCCGGCGGGGCTCCGGCGGGGCTCCGGTGGGGCTCCGGCGGGGCTCCGGCGGGGCTCCGGTGGGGCTCCGGCGGGGCTCCGGTGGGGCTCCGGCGGGGCTCCGGCGGGGCTCCGGTGGGGCTCCGGCGGGGCTCCGGCGGGGCTCCGGCAGGGCTCCGGTGGGGCTCCGGTGGGGCTCCGGTGGGGCTCCGGTGGGGCTCCGGCGGGGCTCCGGCTGGCTCCGGCGTGGCTCAGGGACAGACAAGTTTGCCGCCGAGTTGGCGAGTGTCGGAAGCCGGCGCTGCTGAGTGCTCGCTGGGGCCGCCACGCACGGTCGCCGCCAGCTCAGTCTGGCGCCGTAATTAACAAGACAAGCGCCAACTGATGACCTCGACGGACTGTGCAGCGCCAACTACAGCACAACTGGTGCAGAAGGCTGGAGGACACGCCGACATATAGATGCTTTTGAGTTGCTTCGGTATACAACATTACACTAGTTACACCCACCTGAAAGTATTAGACTTGTATTGAACATTCTTTGAACTATCCACGATAAAACAAGGCTAACATGCTCAGCGTCACATCAGTAGAAATACACAACAGGTAGAAGAACAGGCACACCATTACAAAAATTGCTTTCATTCCATCACACGCATCAGTCACAATCACTTGACACTAGACAGATGCTGTATCAGTTGCGCGCCGCCACAGCAACATGGCACTTCAGTGCACGTCCGAAAGACTGGACGGATCAGTCCGTCATGTCAGTCGGGAGGCTGCTGGACAGCTCCGCGGCGCGGTACGCGAACTGCCGCTGGCCATACGCAGTCCTACAGCGGGGCGTGCGGAGCATTCCATCCTGACGCGTTTTCCTGTCGCGCATATCCCGACTTCTAACGAACAGGCTGGCCAGCATCTCCGGTTCACCGTGCCGCAACACCTTGCCTTGTGAGTGAGTATCAGCGTGTGGTAGCGCACCAGGTCGGGAGCAAATAACCACCCCAGGCCCTCCCGCACGTCAGATATATGGTCATACTTTTTTTGCCCTGAGATAACTCTGGCGGAGAAATTAATAATTTGTTGAATCTTGTCAACACTTTTGCCCGTTCCGTTCCCGTAAACAACAACTAACATGCGAGAGGACCAGGGCGGACACTAGTGCCGACGACACCGTCTCGGGGAGGTAGTGTCTCAGGTGAGCAAGGCCAATCAGCATCCCCGAAGCAGCGGTGAGTCACCAGATAAATGTGCTGGTCCCAGGAGAGGTAGCAGCCAAACACTACACCGAAATTCCTGACCTCAGTGCTGGGGTGAAGGCGAACATCCCGGAACGCTATTGACACTTTTGTGAGAGGAAAAGCACGCACATTTGGGCGACTTCCGAATACGACAAATTAAGTTTTGCTAGCATTTACTTTGAGAGAGTTAGCAACAAATCAGGTATCGAGTGATGCCAGAGAAGTCTCCATGCGGCTGATCAAATCCGGGAGAGCTGTTTTTTGCCGCTGACGAGCACCTGGGTGTCGTCAGCGTAATTAAATATGTCTGAGTCGGCTGCGAAAAGGCCAAGATCGTTGGAAAACAGGCAGTGGAGAAGAGGTCCAAGAGATGAGCCCTGAATAAAAAACTCCGATGTTTTTCGGAAGAGACTTAGATAGGTGTATTTTGCCTGTCTTGTCAGTGAAGCTGACAGTTGACCAGATAGGTAAGAAGCGAGCGATGAGGTATCGATTCCGTATTGTTAAAGCTTGGAGAGAAGGATGGAATGATCGATGATATATAAACATTTAGATAAATATATGAGGCACAGGAGTGAGATCTCGCCCCTGTCGGTAGCTGCTATGATACGATCAACGACCGATACCAGTGCGGTTTCCGTTGAATGTCGGGACGAAAGCCGTGCTGAGTCGGGGAGAGGAGATAGCTGGTAGAGAGATCGTAATAAAGTTGTAGTTGAACAGCACGTTCTACTATTTTGCCAAGGACTGGGACGATCTGATTTCAGCAATGATCCTCGCTTTACCCCGACCAGGACCTGTCTTGCCCTACTGTATGAATGATAGTCTGTCCTGCCGCGCTGTCTGGCAAACCTTCCTTGATGTCAACGAGATTGGGGCAGTAGACACACACTTGATATTTTTTACTAACTCGGTTGTGTGTGCGAATGTGTGAGTGAACCCCCCCCTCCCCCCTCCACATTTTGGCTCGATAGGCTTTCCAAATCAGTCACATTTTTGCCACTGTTAGTATTACAAAACCGGCTTAACTAACACATAACCTGACGCTCAAGATAAACTATCTGAAGTGTTATATATTTTGTTATCTCTTCCTTGAGTGAGTGGCGCGACTTTATCTTTATTTGATCTTGGTGTTGAAGTAAGTTGCGTTGTCGAGTTGGCCAGAGGGAGGGTCACTGTAGTAAAGGCTTCCAAATTGAAGCCTTTTAAAGAAGAGGCTTATAAAATGGAGATGGGTCGGAAGTTGGATGGGTAGGAAGGATCACCGGATTTGTAAATGGGATGGACAATGGAATGTTTCCAAGGATCGGGTTAATCTTTATCTAAGGATAATCTAATCATGACTTCAGAAATCACGAGGCTACATAGTTTTTTTCTGATCTTATGTGATTGTGAAGGTTCTTACTGGCATTGATGATATCAGAAACGCGTCCGCCTTAAAAGGATGTAAACTTAATTGAGTATGTGTCTCAATATCCGACAATTAACATAGCATGTATAGGTCTGACCAGACATATCCATTATCCGAACGTAAGATCTGTGATTCTAGAGGCTTTTAACAAAATGTTATGTTGGATCTATGATCCAACTGGATCGCATGACAAATTACAACAGTGGATCTTGGATCATGGTGGATTCTTTGAATACATTTTACAATGAATCTTGGATCCCTCAGGATACCATGATAAGCAATAAAAATGGATATATGATCCCAGCAGATCTGGAGCCTAGCATGCACCGACTTAATTATATGATGCCATAATTATAGTGTTTATTAACAAAATATTATAAACTAGCTTAGGTACCCGACGTTGTCCGGGAAATGTGATTTGGGACTGAGAGTGAACATTTAAATCAAAATCAAACTAAATTTTGACCACCACAGAAACCAATTTAAGCCAAAGAAAATATGAACATGTAGTATAGACACAAAAGATTGCTACATGGAACAATTCTCATTAATCTTAGTACTGACACAACGCTCACACAACAACTTTATCTGGTTGAGGGTATAGAAACAACCTATACATTGATTAGTTAAACAAAATTAAGTTTCATTGAAACAATGCATTTTTGGCAACATGCATCTCATCATATCCACAGATCAAAGATATGTTTGTATATCAGACAGTTCATGTGATCAGAATGCAGACATCTTGTCAAAATTATGACAAATAATGTTTTCCTGAAGGACTTAAAACTCAAAACTTATTTCGAAACTGAATTATGCTAGTAATTCTTTTCCTAAGCATTTCAAATCTGTCATCACCTAATTTAAGACTAATCTCTATATCAGCATGCCAGAATCAATAAGACAATTCAAAATTCAAACAATGCATTATTCACAATTTCTATACCAGAATGCCAGGATCAATAGCTCATTTCGAAATTTTAGAGTAGAATATTATATTATGTTTTTTATTCAAGTGTCCAAAATTGCATCATTTGGCTGTCAAAGGAGAAAATTTAAGCCCCTCTCCCCCCCCCCCCAACAAATGGTAGAATATTGGTTACTTTAAACAGGAAAAAGTTTTTTTTTAATTTGCATTGACATAAAAATTATTCTTCCCCCCCCCCCCCTCCCCCCAACACCATCTGACTGGAATATTGTACACAATGGTAGAATATTGGCTTCTTTAAACAGGAAAAAGTTTTTTTTTTAATTTGCATTGACATAAAAATTATAGTTTTCTTTTTTATTTAAGTAAAAAGTCAACATCATAATTAAAAATCTAAATTTCATGTTGTCAGAATAAAGATCATACTGACGCATTGGCTACATTATAGGGCAGAGTGTGCCATAACTGTATCACATATCATTGACATTCCTCCACCAACCTCAACCGCTTGCCAAGCAGTTGAGGAACATGGATAACGCTGACACATTGTGTACATTATGGGGAACAGAGCGCCAGAACTGTCATCACAAAATGTTGACTTTCCTCTACCAGCCCAAACTCTTGCCAAGTAGTTGACATTTTCCCATAATAATGCAGATGATACATTAGGGGAACCCGGAACAGTGCGCCGGAACTGTCATCACAAAATGTTGACTTTGATTGGCTACATTAAGGGGAACCCGGAACAGTGCGCCGGAACTGTCATCACAAAATGTTGAC
>JARBER010065070.1:0-11854 GCA_030265075.1 Balanus glandula | reverse complement strand
AGCCTACCAGTACAGAACGTGTAGTACGGCACAGTCTACCGTTCCAGTCAAACTGGAACACTGCTAGTGTTGAAGCCCGGTCATGGCCGGGGTGGGGGGCCCGATATTTTAGTCGGCAACTGTACATCATTCAAAGCGGTCCAAATAAACGGCACTTCACCTGAACGGAACTCTTCTTTCCTGCCATCTTTTCCCGGCAAATACGGAACAAATTCAAGTTCATAATCTCCGTCATATATGTTTTGTAAATTAACGAAGTTGTAACATGTGAATGAATGGATTTTCGGAGACAGAGTCCCTCACTAACTAAGTGACAGAAACCTGCCATTACCATCCGTGTGTATCAATCCCGTTCACCGGTAAAGTTCAGTGTGCGAAGTTTTCCGCCTGAAACTTGGGATGGCTAACTGCATATAGATCCGAACGTTACTTGAGCTGTTTATGACTCCTGGTATCAACCAAAAGTGATCTCAGGGAGGAGGAAATATTGAGCACCAAGGTGACTTGGACCAATTTTCTCATGTCGGATTTTACCGGCCGACGCTCGTTCTCAAAGACCTGAGTAGAATTACAGCTCAGTGACCCCTGCAAGATATAACGAAGTCATCTGAGGTCAAATGTGAGCAGCAACCAACTATGGATAGCATAAAATGAAGATAACAACATGGGAGAAGCACCAATATGGATATCTTCTCGAGAAGTTTCCGAAATTGCGCAGCACGTCGTGTCTGGTACACCAAATGATCTTTAATTTCCTTGACCATAAGGTCGAATTGAAAATTTCACCTCGGTAGTATATAGTCACCATGGTTTGATTAATATTTCCTTGACGAAACGACCACAATGGTGAGATTCTGGGTGCCGTGTGACCGTAAAAGTCGATGTAGTAAAACAATCATTGGAGGCATCCTGCATTACAAATATACCCGGGCATGTTCAATTATATCCAGGACTGTCTAAAATGCAGACAAAATTAGCCCACGGTGTGATGCTCCGACCCCATGAGACCTATTTGGTCGAAGCCTCCACTAATCTATGTGGCGTGGTCTAGAACGATGTTGTATTAGTTTTCGACCACTTCGGTCAAGTCTCAGGTGACAGATTTGATCAAAATTGCTTGCTGAACTTTTAGTGATCCACGTGCACAGATATGATACCTTATGATATGCAAATATTACGTTTTCAATAATGCCATCGTATTTGATTTGTTTTCAATTATGCATTTGAATATAAGTGAAGATAATTGATTTCAAAAACACGTTGTAATTTATGCATTTCAATAAAAGTTAAAACTACAATAACGTTACCATCTTTTCACACAGATCATTTGGACGTTCAGGAAATGTAAGAAATTTCGATGAAATTGGTCACCTTTTACCTGAACAAAGTGTTCGAAATGCAACACTACTCAACTCTACACCTTCAGACCATGTCAGATCGATTAGTAAAGGATTACCCCACATCGGTTCATGAGCTCAGAGCATGACATAGTCTGCTAATGTTTGTGTTTTAGTCAATCTTGGGTAGAATTGAGTTTTACCCAGGGAAATTTTTTGGTGTATATGGGTCTCAGATGAGGTTTAAACTATTGCCCTATCTTTATCAGGAGGAAATCTACCGCTACATAATTAACTATAGGTTTCAACTTGGAGCGCTGGGCATATGACCCAATCAGTGGTGAGAGCCCGGTTCGAGTCGCTTCAGCGCTCGCTATTTGCTCCAGACTGGGATGGTCTGCGGTCGGTGGCAGCGGCCGCACAAAAGGCCAGTTGACGTCTGCGAGCGGGGCGGACCGTGTCCAGCTATGTGGGCACGTTAAATTCTCGCCTCTAAATTCTGCCGAGTATCCGGAATTTCGCCATCGGTTGGTAGAGGTCAGGACCTCCGTTACAAGGTCTGCTTAGCGCGAGCTCTGACTTCGTCAATTCATCCATTCAAAACGTTCAAGCAACATATATACAAAAATAACTCGCTTGCTTTCGAAAGTGGAACGCTAATGCTACAAAGCCAATGACTTTTCTACCGACAAAGATAATGACCAATTAGCAAAAAATCGACTGTGAATACTGACTGCCACCGACTTTAACTACGATCACTACGTCTTCGACTCTCATTGTGCAGTCCTATACGCAAACTGATCTGCGACCTGCCCCCACCTGACGTGACGCTGCGTCTCAGCCGACGGCGGGGATCAGCCGGGTGAGGAGCTCATTGTGCGCGCGTCAGTCTTCGTTCAGCCGCGGCGGAGGACGGACGTGCTGCGAGCCGCTCCGACCGGCCGAGCTGGGGACGGTGTGAGCGGCGCCTCAGTGGACCGGCAGGGTCGCCCGCGCGTGGTGGGCAGGTGACGCGTGACATGGGCCGGGTGCGGTAGTCAGGAGAGGTGTCGGTGGTTTTAGAGGAGTTGGAGACCTCAGGAAGAGGATGGCCAGTGCCCGGAGGATGCGGCAGGTCCGACTGCGGCGCTGCCAAAGTCTCCAGCCGATCCACAGTCTCGTGCTCAAAGGCAAGTTGAAACCATTCCATTGCGTGCGCCCTCAATAGCTAGTTTGCATGTTGTGTTACTTAACCATAAGCGATTTCCATAAGGAGCCATATAAGTTTCACATAGGCGGAGGAGCCACATAGGTGACAGATAGGTTCTCGTTCCATGGTTCCCTAAATAAAACAATCGTACAAAGTGTGTTGTCGCTGTGGACGAATAGTGCTCGCTCATTTTCGGGCATTGTAGAAAATATGGGGTAGTCACTCGTTACAAATATTTCTGAGCTAGAAATGTATGGCAGCGTTTCTCTTGATTTGCTAATCCGACTTCTATACAACCTATAAAAGCGAGGATAATTCAATGTAATGGTGCCTTTTTTTAATTATGCAAACGTAATTGCATTGCCAAGAAACATAAGTATTTGTCTGACAACGCGTTGACGAGTCAACAACGATCATGAGTGTTTTTCTTCAGAAGCGTTATTGTGATATTTGTACGATATCAGACCTGATGATGAGCTACGCTCGAAACTGTCGTCTTTTTTGTCTCTTTTGATCTGTTTTGACTAATATATAACATAGTATGAGGCTACGGTTTTTAATAATATGCTGATATCAGTAGTCTATGTGATACACAAAGCTGAGTGCCAATATACACGCGTATCTACACTGTAAGGGCAACCTGTTAATGCAACTGCAAATACAATTATAACATTCGTCTTGTGAAAATTCCCAGGTTTCTACGATGCCGCTTCCGTCATTGTCGGTTTTCGTTTAATTAGCCTCGTTTCTGTTATTTATTACTGTACATAACGACCATTCCATCAATTAACGTTAATGGCACAAGACTACAGAGCATGTGTGGGTTTAACGATTATTGATGTGTATGATTAGTTCAGCCCCTCCTTTTCTTTTAATCACCTGCGTAAGATTAACGGGTACGACAACTCATCATTCTTCTGTTCATAACTATCAATGCGACGTTTGTTTTGTATATGACGTTATGCCTGAAGCTTCATAATTTTACCTCCTTAAAAGCTTGCATCTTGTGCATTTGCCCTGACATTTTTGCAAGATATAAATATGTCATTAGCTTAGGACGGGTGGCCAATGACGACGAAGAAGCGTTGACGCCGTTCACTTCGCTCGTGCGACGTGTATTCTTGGGGGATAATAATGTGTGATACTGGTGTTACCCTCCGATGTGGTAATGCAGTCTCTCATTGAGTCAGGATACCCACTTGTGTGACGTTGCAGTCTCTGGTCCGAAATCCAGGATAATGGTGCTGTGTTCCGATGTGAAAATGCAGTCCCCAGGTACCCACATGTGTGACGTTGCAGTTCCTTTATCCCGGTTCCGCCATTGCCCATACCATGTCAAAATCCACGCACGCGTCTGGACCGCCGCTGGTTCTGGTGTTTGGGCCTGAACAGTGAACAGTGAGCAGCATGCTGTCGCCTGCGCGGCACATTTCCTCCTCACATCACGGCCAGCACTTCACAGTCAGCGGCAGTCGCCCGCTAGTCGCCGGAGAGCGTGATCTCCCTGTCAACGCTCTCCCGTGATTTACCGCCGCGGCACTCCAGTGACTCCGCAGCCAGTGAATGGCACAGCGCAGTGACTCGCCCTGTGCAGTCTAGGCTGGCAGTCACTGCAGTGACTTTCGCTTGCTGTGACGAAACGACATTTCAAGCGTAATTCAGCATCATTCTCTTTTGCTGATGCCAAGTTACACCATTATCGGTTTGTAGCGCTGCCACTTGGTATATTGTTCAACGCTACCTCCTTCCAACTTCATGTGCATGTGGGATAGTAATCATGTCGTGAGATCGCGAACCATTCGCGCTGCTCCCTTTCAATGACTAGATATTCCGCGCGAGTTGACGCCGGTGCCGAACTCTGTTCCATCCTGAGCTCGGCACCGGTTCCATCCTAAGCTCGGCTCTGTTCCATCCGTCGCTGTCCTCCCCCTGGCCCGGCCTGGCCCGGACCTGCCCGGTGACTGTCCCGCCGACGCACGGCGCCGCTCCATCACGTGACCGCGGCCGAGGTCGGTCACACAGCGGCCACAGCGGGGGGCGGGCGGGCCGGAACCTCGCCCCCGCTGCGCCTGTTGTCCCACACCGTCCGCCACTCCCCGGCCGACCGACACCGCCGTCACAGCAGCGGCACCGCAGCGACACCGCCTGTCCACCGGAACCGCTCGGCTCGGGCAGCTCCACCCCCCCCCCCCCACCACACCACCCTTTACCCCCTCCTCCTCCGCCCCTACTGCCGCCGCCGCCACCGCCGCCGCCAGCCGCAGTCGAGGCGTCGGCTGCGTGGACTCGCACGCTTTTGTTCTTGATTTCATGGCGGATTTTGCGCCGGAGTAGATCTCAACTGCACGGAATGTTCTGAGATACGTGGTGAACACGCCGACCGGGGATCACAGGAATACGGAGATGACGATCGGGGCGCTATGGTCCAGATGGATTCCTTATAAGTGTCTAAGATATGCAATGTGCATGCGTTTAGGCAGGCTTAAAGCAGCATCTGAATGTAAGATAACCGCCAATGGCTAGGTAAATACCAAGCAGACGTCGAAAAAAGCCAAGCTAGAAGTGGCATCGTCTCGGATAACAGGATGCAACAACTAGTTCAACTAGTTTAAATCAATCACTATCATGTATTTTTAAGTGCATTTTCAAAAAAGTATGGTGTATGTCTCCCGTCCCAACGCTCCCAACGTGACATATGTTGTGACACAGTATATTGCATCATCTTAAAAATAATGTAACAATTAGCATCCTTATGTATAGTTCTCAAACGCAGTCATTTAAATCATATTCCATAAAACAACTAACCACTTTATTATTCCAGCATAAGAGTCATCCTCGATGAGACTCCTCCTAACGGAGACGTCCAATATTCCTCGGCAGTTCCGTCATTCATCGTAGATTCCCTCCTCCGCGGATCCCACCTGAAACCGTCCGGGGTCTCAGCCGTCCGGCCCCGGCGTCACTCCGCGTCACCCCGTGTGACCCCGCGTCACCCGCGTCACCCGGCGTCACCCCGCGTCACCCGGCGTCACCCGTGTGACCCGTGTGACCGGAGGGCCGCGGGCGGGTCCGGGCGCCGCGCCGCGCCGCACGCCGTCGTCCTAATGGGCCGGGTGGCCTCTCGCCGTGCCGCCCCGGCTGACGGGCTGTTAACACCCATTGTTGGCCGGGCACTGAACCGGCCAGGTAGTGTACACCCCCCGAGCCAGCCAATCTGCCGCACCGCCCCGACAGACGGGCGCAGGCCGGCACTGGGACGTCATACAGAGAGCAGTGTGACGTCATAGTGGTGTTTGTGTGATGTCATAGTGGTGTCAGCATCATGTCATATCGATGGCAGCAAAATGTCATTTCGATGGCAGCATGTCATATAGATGGCAGCATGTCATATCGATGGCAGCATGTCATATCGATGGCAGCATAATGTCATAGTGTTGCGAACATGAAATAATTGATGTCAAGATGTCGTTGTTGTCAGCGTGACGTTATTGTTATTAGCACGACGTAAAAAACGGCAGCATGATGTTGAAGTGTCATAATGACATGACGTCATAGCCATCTAAGGCTGACGTCAGTTGTGACATTACCACCACGGAATTCAATGATAGTGATGCCAGTTATGTTGTTGGATCAGCGACGGAAGGCAGGAATATGCCAGCGATTCGGCAGATATGGCTGATTCGTGACCGAGGGAGACAACTCGTGAGCGCATCATCAGACATGACGTGGGTGAGATAGCACAACCTTTTGTCTGATATAAAGAAACTTATCCAGCTTGTGATGCTCTGGCATCTCGCATATTTGTATAAAGTAACTGTAACTAGGACAGCAACATTGCGCAAAGCCTATGTCGCTTTATATGTTTGGATGGTAGGTAAGGAGGAGATCGTGTATGAACGTGTTCATACTTCGTGGCCGCAGCTTATGTTGATAAATGTTTGAGCTACCTTATCACTACATTGAGCACAATACTGAATCGCTCGTCATCGTCCGTCTTCAATCGCGCCACTTTCCGACATTATCCTGTCCCAGACCCCCCCCCCGTAGTACCTGCGGTCAGCGACAGATGGTGCCGTGGTGACTGGGAACCGGCGCAGGAGCACCGCAGAACTACATCCCTGGCGAGGCGACGGCAGGGCCGGCCGGCTGACACCGATCGCAGCGACAGCTGGCGGACCGAGTGGGAACTGACCGACACGACAGGACACGGCACTATAACACGGGTACTCCAAAGTTTCACCAAACATCGAGATGTGACAGCATCTTACCTGTGGCGTGTGCGTAATGCGTATTGCAGTAATTAATCAGCCACGTTGAGGCAACCTAACTTCGCTGAAACGCGTAAGCACGAGTGGCGCGAGGAACATGACACGATGCTTTGATTAATAACACTTTAACCCCGGAAATTGAAAGGAAAATGTTCAAGCTACATTTCTATCATTTAACTTTTCTTTGCTGCTTTGGAAGAAAGTCTCAAAACTTAGACTGAAATGTGGCCTTTTAAAACGCAACCCTATGGACAAGTAGTGAAAGTCACGGAAATGCTATCATATGAACCTTGTCCCCCCCCCCCGCCACCCCATCCCAGCGGGACAGGCTGACCGTGCTGACTCTCCTGGACCGGTCTGTCTGACAGGGCGGGCGACACGGGTCTCTATTAGAGAGATGTTCTCAGATGGCCCAGCTGGAAATGCTGTTGAGATCAGTCACGGTCACGATCCGTAGGCTGGTGTGGCTTGAGCTAGGATTACCTACACTGGTGTCCCGTAACATTGACTACACTGACTTGTTATAACACTGGGCCCGTATTGACTGAGGAAGCTTGAGTTATCGGTTTCCTCATGATTAATGATGAAAGACGGATTACTGATCATCATAATTACACCCCCAAAGCCATGAATATGTTCACGACGAGCCCAGCTTCGATGGTGTTTTAATTGGAAGGTGTGCTGTGCCAGCCTCTTCAAAAAATAGATTAATTGAAATGACGTCATAATTGTTTCATACGCGCTATTTCAGAAAATAAACTGTTGAAATCATACCTACATATCAACTGCCAAATTCCAGGGTGTGGTAATTCCCATGCGAGCCGTATTTGAAATCGAACCATTCCGTCGTCGAAACCCGCTGGGACAATCACACCATCAGTTCCCATCATGACAACCGCTGCGTCCATTTGGGAGCCATTCCGACGCTGCGGCCCGCGGCTGGCGCGGTGTGACGGTGAGGTCACAAGGTCAGGGCTCAGTGCGGCGGACCCGCCGGCCAGTGGTCGCCCGCGGCCCCCACCCCGCAGGCCGCCCCGTCGCGTCTCACCCAGCCAAATAAACCAATTTCCGTGTAATTGCAGTGTGGCGCGGGCGGGCGGCGCGGTGGGCGGCGCGGGTGGGCGGGCGACTCCACCTCTTCTGGGGCCCGTGGAGCGACACGGCAGCCGAAGGGCGGTGCCTCGCCTGTTTATCGCCATTAGGCCGGCTCCGGAGAGCAGAGAGAATCCCGGAATGGTGGGTGCGTTCGGCCTGATTGTTTTACCGTTCCGCCCCTGGCCGAGACGCTGTGCCGCTCGGGTACCGTGCCGACAGGTTACGACGCAGCTGGGCCGGGCTCCCTCTCTAGGGCTGCCGAGGGTCGATGTACTGCTGGGCTGAGCTCCCTGGGGCTGGTGAATCCCAATGTGCCGCTGGGTCAGACTCCCTGGAGCTGCGGAGAGCCGATTTACCGCCCGCACGAACTGTCTGGAAAGCTAGCCCTGTCTGTAGTCGGCCTGGCCTCGCCAACCGGAACGCTCCTCGACAAAGGGACCGTGAAACACCAATGCAACCCGCTCCATCCTCATATCATAACAAGAAAATACGAGGAAGTTAGTTCTGAAATCCAGCAGTACAATTTGTAGATGGATCAGAGCAGTTGCTAGGAAGCTAGTTCCAGAAGTCTATGAGACTTTGTCATTTGTACGAACGAAACGAACTGCAAACGTCCACCACACCACACCACTGTACCGCGCCACGCCACCTGTCGGCTGTATGTCAGCCTAATGTCAGCTGAGGGCCTGGTTCTCACGGCCCTAGGTTCCTGTCCCAGGATCCACACCTCACAGCGACTGAACCCTACCGTTTCTAACCTGCTGCCCATTATCAGCGCTCCCGGGTCCCAACTGCCTCGGAACTTCCCGCCTGCCCTCCGGTGTGGCTATAAATTCCAACTGCCTCCGTGCGACCACCTCAAAGCCTACAGGAATGTAGGGTGTTTAGAGAATTAGCCCAATTATTTATTTCAAACGGTCCCTTTCAGCATTCAGGGATAGCATATAGAGTGAGCCGATGAAAACTGGAGTTATTTCCTATAATCCTAACAAAAACGAGCTGTTTTGGTTCTTAAAGCTTGGCTGGTATGCGTCTGTGAGCACGTCCACAGCCACATTCATTCGCATTTAGGTACAGGGTCCACGTAATTAGTGGCTGGTTTGATCAAACATTTGTACATGCAGCGGTATTTATTTAAAATATGATACATACGATATTAACAATATATCGTATATCCGTATTAACAAGTCCCAAGCCCAAGTGTCATGAGACGTGTCATGAGACGTGTCATGAGACGTGTCATGAGACGTGTCATGAGACGTGTCATGAGATATGTCATGAGAAGTGTCATGAGACGTGTCATGATTGAGACACGTTAATACGGACAAATACAGCAAAATATTAGAGCCGGGACGGACGGCTCAATGTGTGACGCGGCACAGCCTACCAGTACAGAACGCGTAGTGCGGCACAGTCTCACAGTCTCGTTTTAAGAGAATCTGTATCAATAACTTGCAACACAGTTAAACTTGTGATGGATGACGCGTCTGATCTGAATGACTGTTTTCTTTTCTTGGGAAGTGTTTGTTTACTTTCCCGAAACATTTCTTTTTGCATTATTTTTGTAACCCCTTGATAAACTCGCAATCTCGCACCCGCAAGCTCACAAACTCGCACCCGCAGGCTCAAAAACTCGCACCGTAGGCTAGCATACCCGCCACCCCACAGATTCGCACCCGCATACAAGGCTGTGCGGGGAGACCACCATGACATCGGGCAGCCTGTAAACGTACAGGGCTCCGCATATTTAGTGGTTGGTTTGATGAAAAAATAATTTTTACGTGCAGCGTTGTTCTGTTCAAAACATGTTAGATATTTCCATATTAACATGTCTTAATCATGACGCTCATGTCTCATGACACTTGAGACATGTAAAAACGTATATATGTAGCATATTTGGGACAGAACAACGCTGCATGTAACAAATGTCGTTTTATCAAACCAACCACTAGGTAAATATGCGGAGCCCTGTACATACATCAGATTAAAGCAAAATAACTTTCACCTTTTTCAAAATGTATAGTATGTATTATGTAAACTAATAAGTGAGTCGCTGGGAAGGGGACGCCTGATTCGCCTGACCCGCCTGCCGAGCTCTCCCGGCATGCACGGCACGCAGCTGACGCCGCCGCCCGGCCGCTAGATACGGCGCAGACAGGCGGGGCCACATGGAATGCGCCGGACCCCATGGGAGACCAATGTTAACATACAAAAATCACACCGATGCTCCAGTGTGCCCACACATGACGCAAGGCTTCACATCACTGCCAGACAGGCCGATCAGGAAAATGCGTTTTACTGATTCTGCTACAAGGTCTGTCATTCATCGTACCTAGAATGCAACGCATCGCAATGCGCAACATCAGTCGGTACTTGTCAGTGCACAGTACTGCGCAGTGTGCACTGCACATTGCACAGTACACACTGCACACTGCACTCGGTACACTACACAGTATACAGTGCACATTGCACACGGCATACTACACAGAACACACACTGTAATCGTCATCTGTCTACCTACATCCCTCGGTGTAAGTACCTACATCGCTCGGTGCTGCGAAAACGATGTAGTGAAAGCGACAAACATCGTGCTCTGCCCACCTTTGGGATCGATGGCGGTGGTCTGTCTGTCCTTGTAGAGGTCGGTGAGGAACAGACTGTTGATGAGGGTCGACTTGCCGAGGCCGGTCTCGCCGACCACCATCAGCGTGAAGTCGAAGCCTCGCTTCACCGACTTCCTGTGCACCTGCTCCGGCAGCGTGGCGAACCCGATGTACTCCTTCTCGTCCTGCAACGAGAGGCATGACGTCACCGGCTGAAACTCGATGTACCAGTGGCATATGAAGTGCTCATCGGCTGCGGTGCACGTTATGTTGTTCCAGCACACCCCGTCACCAGTGGTAAAGCTCTGCTCGGTCTAGATAGTGGGCACCCGACAAACAGACATGTCGTTATCTATAGTTTATCTACCTGCAGGAATAGCGAAATGACAACAACAAAAAACACACACCTTACTCCGACATAACAGATACAAGCGAATGTGACACTAAATACTTATCAAATAGGTGCATAGTCGAAGATGCGTATTGCCGAATGATATAGTTTAATGGAGGAGCGCCTGAAAAAAATTATTGGAAGAGCCGAAGACGAGTTTAATAATAAGTATTGTCAGGCGCGAGTTCATTAAATACTGTATCAAGCATGTATAGGACTATAACAGATATGGCAGGATTCAATAACATAAGAGTTATAGGATGCTGTTAAATTCTTTACCACTTCCGGTGCTGTTTTTTATTAGTTTCAGCGTTGCGATCCATAAACACATGAGTTTATTGGTAAAATGTATGTAACAGGCGCTGAATACGAAACGATCTCTCAGTTACATGATGACTCTTGTTTGTGCCTGATATGAGTGCTAAAACTTCAAGAAGACATATGTATTACATATGTAAAACCACTTAACTCGTGCAATAGCAGCGGCTTACTGAGATCCGTACCTACCTAATACCTGTGCTATGTGTAATGTTTATTTTGTAAAAAATGATAATATTATCCGACGTTAGCTGTATCAGTTACAGCTGGGGCATTCCAGGACAGATCGACAAGCGAAAACCCTAAATTAACACCCTACATTTCCGATTTCGATATAAGTTCGTTGTAGGGGTAATCTGGGGCGCCAAATCGCGCTGTGCAAGTTTCAGCTTGATTGCAGTAACGGTCGCCGAGTTATAGCCTCCGGCATTTGCGTGAGGTCACCTTACATGACTTAACCGATCAGCACATAACTCCACAACAAAACATTCATTTAATATAAACCAATATATTTTCTCAACGGTAATGAAGTGAGGAACAATACCCTTGGTCCAATTTTTGTTTTTATGTGAATTGTAATGAAATGACCTGTGACCTTTGTTGACCTGACATGACCTTGACATGAGCGCAGTTAAAAAAGTGTTGTTTTATAT
>JARBER010064959.1:0-11855 GCA_030265075.1 Balanus glandula | reverse complement strand
GTATCATTTACTCCATATTTTTGCAACATTTCAGATACATTGGACAACTTTCATAAAGGTGGCAATGTCCCTTTAATGACTCTGAATATTTTCGAGTAAATCAATTTGTTTTCACTCATTTTGTGAACGTTGAAGCAAAGCAATGATCGATACTCCTTTTTCTCACGATAGTTGTATTTGAACACGTGAGCAATCGCATCTCCCGCAGCGCAGACCACAGCGTTTAGAAGTCGCTTCCACCGCAGGATATTTCATCTGAATATGGTGCTTGGAGTCCTCCGTCCCATGCAGTCACTATTAGAAGCCCTTAAACTCATCGAGAAAGTCGAGCCGCTGACAGTGGAACTCGTATCTTGAGTCGAGCCGCTGACAGTGGAACTCGTATCTTGAGTCGAGCCGCTGACAGTCGAACTCGTATCTTGAGTCGAGACGCTGACAGTCGAACTCGTATCTTGAGTCGAGCCGCTGACAGTCGAACTCGTATCTTGAGTCGAGCCGCTGACAGTGGAACTCGTATCTTGAGTCGAGCTCCATCGAACTCTTCAGTAACCAGCTGCTTCCCGACTATGAAAAGCTGCACCCAGATGGTTTCATCCTGCAGCAAGATATAATGTAGGTGCTTCTCATATAAATTTGGTGCAGAGCAGTCAATTTGTAGTGGTATTTCTCATATAAATTTGTAGCATTATTCATTGGCAAAAATGAGAGACCACCGAACTCACCGGACATTAGCCCTCTGAGTAAGTGTCTCTGGAACACGCTGGCAGAGGCGGTGTATGTACGAGTCCCGCCTTCAGAATTTCGTCTCTCTGGATGAGTTGAGTGCTGTTATAGTGACTGCATGAGAAGGACCATCAGACTAAGTATCAGACGAAGTATCCTGCAGTGAAAACGACGACTGAATGATGTGGTCCGCGCTGAGGGAGGTGCGATTACTCACGTGTTAGAGTGAAACTGCAATGAAAAGAAATTGTTTAGGTCATGTTTTGTTTCGAAGTTAAAAAAATATGGACAAACCAATGTATTTGTTTCAAATTAAAACATAAATCTACAGAAGTTCAATGAAGTGTTGCGAAGTTTCACATCTTCATCTTAATCGAAACGCATCCAATATACGCTAGAATCTCGGAACATTTCTTGTTTAGTTGAAAGACGTAACTGTACGTTACAGCTATTCTGGAAGTAGTAGATTACTTTGGTATTATTTTTGGTAGAATGCTGCTGTCTCGACTCATCTCTGCGTTGTAACGAACACGAACTGATACTCAGTGTCGAGCGGTATCATCTTATTAGACTCCTGGTAATATTAAACAAATGCAGCAAAGAAAAGTTTGGTCCAAACTCATTCAAACTAATGGGTGTTTGGATGAGCTTCATTAGTTGAATAGTGAGATCATCAAATAACTGTGTTGTACAGGGTGTCCAGAAAAAAAGATACCGTGCTCTTGCTTCATAAGTTGGGTAATTGACACTCAATATTAACAAATCGCATATGATTATATTCCCCAGCTCATGGCAAAACAGATAAGGTATGACATTGGCACTGACGCTGCTTCTAACAGTCACAGTAAGCTCCTAGAGAAGATACCTAAAATAACCTCCGCCGCCGTCAGTATGACGTCTGAAAACGCTTCTCGCATCGTTTTCCGTGACGCCATTAATTAAGGTAAGATCGTGTTTTTTTCACGGCGCATGTGTCTTTTGATTCTATAGGTTGTATTAAATTGTGGGCAAAATACTACTTACGGAGCGCCGTCGGCGCGTGCGCTATGCACGTGCACGTGCGCTATTCGTTTAGCATGTGAAACGAAAAATTTCGAAATTGCGGAAAACGGGCAAACTTCGTGTGGATTCGGGACTGATATTTCAGCAACCAATAGATTTATCGACATGCAATAAACACGTTCCGATAGAGAATTATTGGACTGGCGTATTAGATGTTGATCAGAGCGAAGTACGTTTTATGTTGAGAGTTACGACTTAAAACGCAATCAAATAATAATGTCAGAACATTGTTCAATATTGACATCGGTGCTTGAAAACAGTTAGTTATGAACACCGAAACAGGCACCACATTGCAGACAAATGTGATGTCTTTAAATTATACGAGTATCACAAAGCTGTCCGATGCATATTTAGGCAGGTTGTCAGGCGTTGAAGTTAAAATTGAATATTTTTGATAGTTCTACAGAGGCTTCTAAAATGTAGGCTTCCACGCAAAACTCTTTTGCAATATCAGAAAATGTATAAAATGAATAATTTGTGGCTTCATCAGTTTTACCATGTTCCCAGCTATAAACATGCCAAGTTTCTCACAAATCGGAAAGCGCATATTAAAATGCGAGCTAAAACCCAGAGTTTCTTTTGTTCTGGACACTCTGTAAGCATTATGTCCGTTGTTGTACGAAAGTCGTTTTTACGTTCCCCGTATGGCAAATAATCATTGCATCAAATCGCCTGTTCTACTCGCTGAGTTTGCATCACTCGGGAGGTGTGTACGACCCGGCCATGGTTACAATTTACAAGGACGGGACATAATCACACAGTCCAACTGTACTGTCAATACGAGGGCGCTGTCTCTGTACATAGCCACTGCGCGAACGTTCGCCGGGGTTCTTTGGTGTGGTCGGCTCCGAAGAATCACAGTATGCTGATCGCAGGCATTGTCTTGGAGCCGTTTACGGCAGTGTCCCAAATAGCCACTTGTCGCTATGGTTTGATTAGCGACATCAGCTATGACTGCTCGCGTTGAAATACACGGTGCAACAATTGCTGAAAACTGCCATTCTCCCTTCACACATCACCACCTTTACCCCACTGTGGGGAATCTCTCCAAGCTGGGAACCCTTTATTTAGAGGAAGGAATATGAACTGTGAAGCCATGCGGTGCAGCATTGATAAGGCGTCCGCTTTGAGAGCCGCTTTGAGAGACATCTAGTGGCTGGGATAGAAACTGTGGAGTCATGCGGTACAGCATTATTCAGGCGTCCGCTTTGAGAGACATCTAGTGAGAGGAATAAGAACTGTGGAGCCATGCGGCACAGCGTCAGGACTATTTTTCATTCCTCTGGATCTAGCAAAACAAATGTGAGCTGCCTTCATATTATCACATCACGATACTGTACTGTGTGCCATGGCCATTGGCCAAACACACGTACCACGATACTGTAGTACCTTCTGCCATGGCTGCCTCCAGAACAGTGCGGCCCGCCCTGGCCGACTGTCCATTTATTATCCTGGGTCCGGCGGAAGGAGGGTGCTTTGGTCGGTCCGTCTTCCGCCTTCACCCAGCGAGCCATCGGTCCTATGCTGATGAAAGAAGGGCCCGACGGCGGATAACACTGAGACGTTGACACAGGACGGCAGGAAAGAGGCCGAGGTTGGAGGAAGAGGAAGAGGAAGAGGAAGAAGAAAGTAGATGAATGTTGGTAGAGGAGCGCAACGTGAAAAAGAGAGTACGGAATAAATTAATTAAATGAAGAAAAAGCAGGAAGGGTAATGAAGGAAGAAAAAGAATGGTTGCAAGCGTCAAAGAACGGTGGGGTAGAGACTAGAGGCAGTGTGAAGCAGATGCTCAGTGAGGAGGAAAGCAGTGGCAAGGAATAGAGAGGGAAACGGAATTGGAGTGAGTCGTGAGTTGGAGGCTGGTTGAGAGGTTACCATGACAACAAGCAGACCAGGGAAAGCAAATGCCGGGTGAGTACAAAATTGAGATGGGGTGGACAGAAGGAATATCAAAATACGGAGAAAGAAAAGGAGATAGCGGGATCATATACTCATCCCAAAGTCGTTTCTCTTCTCTCTTCGACAATCTGCATGCAATTGCACTTAGACATTGTCATTGTACATAGGGGAGAACGTGGTAAGAGGATAATTTTTTTACTGTCTTCACTGTGACGCTTAAATGTAAGGCTTTTTTCTTCTACCAGTCTAACACCCCAATCACTTAGCTACAAACTGAAAGAAAAAACTGATATAGAGAAGAAAAAGAACAAACTGAAAAAAAATGATTGAAAAAGGTGTAATAGGTCACGGCCGTATTAATAAATCCATCACGAACTTCTCTATACCAATTCCAAGTTACTTTTTGCCATATTTCCATACATTTTTCAAATCCTCTTTACGAACACACATGATTTCCGAGTGGCACTTTGCAATATTTAGCTATTTTCACAAGCCATATTCGGGCCTTTACCCGTTTTGCTCCGCCTGGCCGCGAGCACATGCTGCATCACACAGAACCACGATAGGATGTTTGTGCGAGTGGCTGGAAGGGAGGGGGTCGAGAACTGGACCATCAAATCGTAGCACACCACCACAACATCCTTTATCCCCGTCCACCTCACCTCAGACCCTATCCACCCCGGCCGCCCCGCCGCGCTTGTCGGCGGTGCAATGCTCTCGCTAATTGCTGTGTCGACATCGGACGTGAGCGGGCGTGCCGCCGTCTCCCCCTGTCTCCCCCGTCTCCCCCGTCTCCCCTGTCTCCGCGCCGCCGCCTGTCTGCCCGCCACGACGGGCTGCCGACGGCACCGCGTCGCTCGCGACGGCCTCCGACGCGTTTTCGGGGGGCGCGAGGAGCGTCGCCGTCGTCGGCGTCAGTCGATACGGTGTGCGGGCCGGGCCGGCTGGAGACGCCCGGAGAGCGCGAGGGAGCGGGCGCGACTGTGACCTCGGAGCGAGACAGGCGCGACGCGACATGGCCTAGGTGGCCTCAGACGCACCGTGGTGAGTACCGGCGGCCGGCAGGGACGGGGGAGGGGGGAGGGGTGGAGAGGTCTCTGCCGACGCACAGTCTGGACTCTGTGGTCTGTGTCAGGCTGTTTGTGGTACGTTGCCAGTTGTGAGCAGTATGCACGAGAGAGCTTACAGACAGAGAGTGGTGCAACCTCTGCTCAATGCATTTGAATAGGCACCCGCATCCACTTCGCGCAGCTGCGCGAAGACTGTGTTTCAGCCTGTAGAGTTCCACTCAACGGCTGTTTTCACGATGGATTTTTGCGATGTGAGGATAACATCATTAAGGTTCTTGAGGTTTCGATGTTTTGGCAAATAAGCTTCACGATTATTTTTTTACATGCAATTTTCTTTTGCCAAAAATGTTTCCATGGATACATTTTTCCATAAATTGCTGTAAACGTTCGTCTTGAAGCTTATTCACCAAAAAATCAAAACCCTAACCTTAAAAATGCTATCCTCATAACGTAAAAAATACACGGTGAAACGGCTGATATGTTTGTATTTTGATAGTTTAGTACATTATGCAGGCACGGACGTAGCTGATCGTCTTAAGCTGGTATTATTGTTACCCATATCTCGAGTCCTAAAACTTCATTTAATCAAAAGAAATCTGCCCACCCCACACCACCTAGTGTTTTTTCCATGCACTGCATTTGCTCACCCAATATTACGCGAACAATAGTTTTTCCGAGGTCCAAACCGACTGCACATTTTGCCCTTCACATCGTTACGCGTCGAGAAGCGTCGAGACGCGTGTCGACCTACGTCACAGGCATCGAGACGCACCACAAAACGGCAGCCGCATCGAGACAGATCGGAACGTAGCGCAATGCTGGAGAAACACATTCATGTGGGTAGGGGCATAGCAAGATGCAGAAATCACTTTGCTAAGTTATTTTATTAAGATAAATATAATTTTAATCATGTAGTTAGCATTTAACATTTTGTACAGAGTACTTATAGTTGTTATGTGCCTAAAAACCTTTACACAATCACACTATTTTGTGTTAAAGGCATTTGAGACTAGGATCAAGGCTAAGCATATAAACCATCAATCAATAAATCTCTTTCAATTTCTGATAATTGTCGTTTTTCTCGTTGACAATCACGTTACTTATGTAAATAACTACCTAGATCCGAAATGCATTACTACACGAGCGTGTTTAGGATAACGAAGAAACGAATAGCTCCACAGAGCTAAGAATAGAATAGGTACGTGGTTCGAGCCGCTCCTTGCTCCAATGCAGCTTGATATGCACAGAATCGCATTGTAACGGACCCGAGCTGAGAATCACAGAACTGTTCGAACTTCGAGCAGAATCGAGGGATTGGACTTTTGAGGCAGAGCTGAACTTGTGGAAAATTAAAAAAAAACTTTCTTGTCACTGTGGAGACATTGATGGGTCTGTTGACATCGTCTGGCACGACTTCATTAGAGTGAGGAGTGATGACTGATGCTTGTTTAGAATACTAAATATTTGTTCTAGAGATGACAGCCCACTTAACACTAGTAGATCGTTGTTAGGTCGAGACGTACGATGACATACAGCGGCAACGGTGTACTAGTCTTATTACATTTGTATTTGGTAGCCTGGATAATCAGCAGGAGTATGTAAGAATAGTCTCTCAACCAAGATGTATTGCCCGGTTTGCTCAGCGGTAACACACGTGCGCTTGTCGAGTGAGAGGTCCCCGGTTCGCATCCCGGGGCATCCGATTCGGGGATGGGCTACCGATTAATCCGCAGCCTAACAGCGGTGATATGACCCGCCAATGCTTCCTGTAAGTGGATATATGACCTGTTGTGGAGTGGCATGAATAAATAAATCAATTAGTTGCTTAACTGGCTTCTGGATTAGAATTAGTCTGTACTATACCCTGTGGCCCAACAATTGCGCCGAGTTTCGAGCCTTACCAGTTATTTTATTTAATGTATATAAATGTGCAACTATGTACACATATAAGTGACTAATTTTGCGCTTAATGAAACAAAATTGTGTTAATCTGACGGAAGGTTAAGCAAATATGGCATATTTTGCAAACGCTTACAAATTGACCGGTTATGCGACGAATTTCAAAATTGACATTCACTCGTCTGAAAAGAAGGTATTCAAAATGTCGTGTTCATTCAGTAAAAGGAATAAAGAACGTGCACTTAAACACGAATCAAAACGACAATTATTTTTGTTGATACTTCTACCAGCTACGTCTTTAACATGCAATAGAGTCAACATCAAACCGAGGCACACCATAAAATTGTTTCCAGTAAAAGGGCTGGCGTTGATGGAGGCTGCTATGTGGAAAGAAGCGTCGATGGAGGTTATCTACATCAGTATGGGACATAGGAAATGGCACTTGTTGGTGGCAGTCTAAGCTGAAGGTGGTCCAAGATTTCACAAGTGGAAATAAGCAAACGACAAAATCTGTTTTTTGAAAGGGTTTAGATAATTTCCTATAATATTTGAACTAAATGTGTGATTTATGTGAAACTTGATTTGTTGAACGGTTAATTGATAGTGTGACGAGTGTACTAAGTGTCATACTTCCATGTACTAACAACACAAAACGGTAAGCATCGAAATCCTGCGCGTTTTGCTTGGGGGGAGGGGTACCCGGTATAGCTAGGGTCCCCAGGCATGCCGTGGACAAACACAACCACAAAGGTGACCATCTCTGATAGCATATCAGCTGGACGAGCCTTTTCACCACTCTCCCGCCTTTGACCCATCACTTGAACGTTCCACTCGCGGCTGTCTCTTGACGTCAGCTCCAGGGCGTCTCTCGAACGTCCAGCAGCGGTCGAGTCGAGACAAACTGTGCAGTTTCTATTGTGATGCCGCCCGGAGCGGTCTCTTGTTTCCGGCCAAAGAACGAGGCGACAGTACTGAGTGGATTGTTGTGTTCGTGGCAACATTTTTCAGTCACTGGTTTCCGTAACGAACGCCAACAACTATACGCTGCACTCTATGGCACGCTGGAATATACCGGTCAGCCTCTCTCAGATGTGGCAGAAATAAACAGCGGTTATCTTCTAGCAATCCAGTGCGAGTGCAGCTCATATCTTCGGACATTTATTTGCCATCACATATTTCCCTTCCGTTCCTGAAGATGACTGGTTCCGATCCGATGATGGAAATCTAGCGCTTCATACCAAACGATACGCGAGCCAATCTCACAAGGCATCCGGTCAATACGTCGGCACATTCGTTGGCGAGATTGCTCCCTCGGCCCGGCCGGCAGGGAGATGATATTACATTTTCCGTCAGTCACGTTCTCATACCGTGCTAACGACCATTCGGCGCCCGCCCCGCTCCCCGGGTCACATACAGTACAGTAGTCGGTCCAACTGTGGCGCCAACGGCCGACACTCGCTGTCATCGAGGTAACATCGAGTCTAGCGAAACCTTCCGGCAACAGGGCACACTTCGGTCCCGTTAAACCGTCAGCAGTGACTGCTCCCTTCACACAGACACATCGTAGGTGGTGCTCTGGAGACATTCTGTTGTATCTATGAATGAACAGACATGGATGAAAATAATGGATATATTTGCACCAGGGGCGTAGTTTTTTATTCAGCTGAAGGGCCTTCAGCCCCTTCAGGGCTTTAACTGAAAGGGCTTCCAAGGGACTCTGTCTTGAAGGGATTTCAGCCCCTTCAACTGGAGCCCAAGTCCCTTGAATTTTGACGAGAAAGTGGGTTAAATCCGGGGGAAATACGCATTTTGTGAATTTTGAATTTGGATGATACTTAATGCAATTTTGCCCTACACAGCGCCCTTAGCTTGTCCGGAGAAGTTGCGCCTCTAAATTGCACCTACAAACTTTTTATGTAGCATGTTCATAATCACATAAAAGAGAATTATGCATATTATTAAACTTTTCGGAGCACATCATACAAGACAAATAATAAGCTATAAGATGCACATTGCACACTCGTTAGACACAACCGGTCTGCTCTTCGCGCTTTCATAGATTAACGATTAATGAATAGGTATTAGTGACAGAGATGTTGTTTTAGGCCTGCAACTATGTTTATCACTAACTTGGCACCGCCTATGGATAACAAGATGATTTACAATTGTTTTGACTGATGTCACAATAATATAACAACTAAGTTACAAAAACATGGTTCATTACGTACTTAGGTCACCACGATATTTAGTGACCTGCGACAACCTATGATTTTTGAAATATAAAAAGATGCCATCATACGACAATTTCCAATTAAATATTCATTGAACCTGATTAGTTGTGTTAAAATTGGTGGATTAACATTGGGATCTGTGTTGAATACAAAATACCTTGATAAAATTTGTTTTTGCCGCCTGCTACCTCTCGTTTGATATTAATAAGATTTTTGACAATATGTGTTTGCATAAGAAGTCAAATGTACAGGCGAATCAGGCACATACATGTTTACATTCGTCCCAATGTAAATATAGGTAGGGTCCGTTTTCTCTTCCCTTTTTTACCGCGTAGTTGATGCTCTGGCCGTTAATCGATGTCTGTCGGTCGCAGTGGCACTACTTATAGTTCTTAAACATACAGTGCAGCAATAAATCTAGCCGAAGATTAAGAAGCACTAGAAATTTATCATGTCCAACTTTTTCCTGTTTATTGAAGAGCTTAGAGAGACCAACAGAATTGCAGCTGCACAAATTTGCACCTTATTAAACATAAAACAGTCAGCACTGCTACAACCATGATTTAAACCCGCATAAGGTTCTTTTCGAAAACAAAGCCCAATAGATCTCAATAAATTGTATTAAGTAAGTATCATTGATTCACTCAGCCAAATTTGCATTCAGCCGCTGAGAAAGAATGTCGCAAAACCTATCAACTGTGTTGCCATTTTTCGGTCAACAAAGCAACATTCATGTGTGCAAACTATCAACTATTAACGGTATTTGCCACTTTTGTTTGGCTGTGAAGAAAGTTTTTAAATAATAACATTTAATCTTATTTTGGTAAACAAGCTTCAGGATGAAACTGGGCATGCCGTGTTTTTGCTAGAAATAATCCTGGGCTGTGACGGGGCCGGTGCCGGTTCCTGTTTTTGGAGAAAGTTTTGCATCTCTGGTAAGAACCTCTCGAAAATTGTATTCTCTTCTACCTGTAAGTATTGAGCTAGCCAGGTCACATTATGTTCGCCGATACAGCTTGCTGCGCGCTTCCCGAAATGTGTCATTGGGTGTACCATGTGGCACATGTCAAGGTAAATGTGGCTTCACAGGCCAAACAGATCATGTCAGAGACTCCTCCTATATTTGTATATATTTGTAGGTGTTTGTATAAAGGCACCATACAAATCCCACGTCCGTGTGCCAATGGGGTCGGTGAGCTCGCCAGAAGATCAGGATCCCCTGAGGACCCAATTAGGGGATCCAAACAATTATGTTATAATTTGTTTTTCTCAATTACTGTTTATGCCCCATTGCCCCAAGGGCCCAAGGTACTGCGATTGCCCAGTACCAGCCTCTATTTTACTGGATGTGCTCCACACTGACACTGCAGGAATTCCTAATTTCCTTCCTCTGGGTAGGCTCATGCGTCGCGCTTCCAAGGCGTAGCCCACAATACTGACCAGGAGGCAGTGGCGATCTACCACTGAACACGTGTGGCTGGGGATGATGAGCAGAAAATTAGATCTCGGCATTGGCTAATAATATCGCACTGTCGGAACTTCTCAGCGCTACTCAATGAGTGGCCCGACTATAGTAAAGCACTAAAGCATGCATGGTATGAAGCAGACGGAGCAAGCTATTACCTTTGTGTCCGACAACGGACAAGCACGTGTAAGTCAGTCTACGGCCATTGACATATTAAGTCTTATAATTTTCTGACTCTCACAAGATCGTTGCGTGCGGAGATGCATTCAATGTTAACGCACGGGTGCTTATCATACAGTCGAGATAATTTTCCATTGACCTCTATAGGTCCTATTGAGGTCAATGATATTTGCATAATTTAATGAACTAGTGCAAACAAACAAACAGTAATGAACCAGCCAAAGACAATGCCTTAGACACTAAGTAAATCTGTCCGAGGCAGGCAACGAATAGCGTGACGTCACGGGAACGGAATGTATGCAACTCTCTTTTCAAAAAGTGTTAAAGGAAACAGACCACCTTCAACATTAGTTTTGAACTGAGATAGCAGTTTTGTTGCCCGTGACGAGAAACCTCTCCACCCTGACTCAAAGTTTCGGCTGAAAATACACTCTTCCCGAAGATATTTCAATTTTCGTGAAAGAAATCCAGAACCCAGAGCTAGGAATGTGAATTATGCTTTCCAGAGCACACCTGTGCAGAGGTAACACAGTCAGACCACCATAGACCAATCAGAATCAGCCAATCAGCTTGCAGCTAGAGTTGGAAGCATCTATCCCGTGCTAGCGTGTAGACCACACTATAGTTCTGATTGGCTAAGCAGCATTCGGTTTATTTGAACACTGAGTCAGAGTATGTAAGTATATAGTTTCTAGTAATTTAACTAATTAGCACTTTAAACAATTTTAACTAATTAACAACTTTTTATTAAGAACAGTTTTTGACATTTTTGGAAACAGACAAATTAACTGTATTTAACAATATAATCATTTTATTTTCTGACACATTTTCGGAATGTGGTCTATTTCCTTTAAGTGACCTACTTTCACGTCCCACCATTGCATTAGAATACCTTAGTTGTCAAATAGATCAATTTGGTACTAAATGATAGATTACAGCTCACTTGTTTGTCTTTCTATAAACAATGTAAGGGTAAGCCGCCAGGTGACGTCAAAGCAAGGCATGTAAAAGTGAGCGGTTCATGCCCGTATAAAGGGCTTACGTCTATATGCCAGGCTCAGAAGCTGGAATACATACTGCCAATATGGCGGCCGCGCCGGTCTCCCATTGGTGAAAAATTATCACGTGAGCATGGCGTCATAGAACAGGGGGGACACGTACAGATATAGGCATGACCACCCCATGAGTCGAAGGAGAGTTCAATAACAGCCGCTTCCACGATTGACTGTTGCGCCGCTGAGGATAACATTTAGAGGTGGCAAAACATGGAACCGAGGACCCGGTCTCCAGACCCAGTATGGACCCAGTTGGTTCCAGACTGGGTCC
>JARBER010064848.1:0-11861 GCA_030265075.1 Balanus glandula | reverse complement strand
TTACAAAGTACAGCTAACCTGGTTCGACCCCCACCACCCAACACTAAAGTGACCGACCCTGGGACCAAATGACAGGCCGCTGCCGCAGCTGCAGCCGTATTCTAAACTACACAGCCCAGCTGCTGAGGCCAACTGCAGCGACGGTAGCGACTCAAGACGCAGGTTTGCGCAGCCGCCGCCGCCGCCGACGAGCAGTCGGTGCGTCGTGAGTGAACGGCGACACAGCAGCCGCAGAGAAGCGCAACAAAGACGCTCGGATCGCGGTCCCGTGGCGACTGTGTCCGCGTCTCTGTCGGATTGTGCGGTCTACCAGGAGTCGTGTTCCGGCTGACGGGTTAACCGCCATGTCGCTGCTGGCCGTGTTTGCGCAGACCACTGGCCGTGCTATGGCTCACCAGCGGCCAGCGGCGCGGTCACACGGTCCAGCGGTCAGACCGTCCAGCGGTCAGAGCGTCCAGCGGTCAGACCGTTCAGCCCGGCGGTCAGAACGTCCAGCGGTCACAACGTCCAACGGTCAGACCGTCCAGCGGTGGCGGTCGGTCACCCACGCGCGTGTGCCTGCCATCTCGGCGTCAGCGGGCGGCAGGTTCGGCGAGCGGTGCTGCCAGTGTCGCCGGCACGGCAGCTGACGCCGCCGCAGACCAACCGGCCGTCTCTCCGTCACGTGCAGACAACAGCTGGCAGCGGCCGCGCGGCAGACGTTCCGAGCGTGAAGTAGAGCTGCGGCTTGATCGATTAGAGCTGCAGGTTGAAGTAGCCGCAGTCCGCAGGAGGGGCACTTCAAGGAGCCGCGTGTCGGTGGACTGTGCTCGGATTTATTACGAAAACTATGGTCCTATGGCTTACTTATACCTACTCTATGCCTTACTCATTATACCTTACCATGAAGGCTTAATAATACTTGCTTCACGAGGACAATTTTAAGCATAACTAAGTATATTTGAGATGCATTATCTGACCAGTGCAGTGAGACCTGCTGAAAGCACACCGCGCTCAGTTGTGTCTAATGAGGACGAGCAGTTGGCCACGACCGTGCCTTGACAACCAGCCAAACTTTCCGATTTTTTGCTAGAGAAATCCCCATGGCACAACGCAACAATGTCGCTCGGTAGTAGCGCAAAGAAAAGGTCAACGATGACAGTGCAGCCACACACACTATCACATCAGAGTCGAAGTTAGTTGATTCTAGTGAAGTGTTCCATTCTGTCCCTGTGACAAGAAATTGGAAATCTCGCCACTCCGCACCTAATTTAAGATTTGTTTTGTACCGCAACCACCAGTAGAACGGAACAACATTTCAAACTAACCATATATTTCAATATTAGCTCTATACCAACACCGTCCATACACACCGTGCCCGGTAGAGCGCATCATTCTCGTGACTCGCTGTGTAGGGAGAGAAGCCCACACTGCCGCGGGCCGACACGAGACACGAACCTCATTCTCCTGACTCGCCGACTCCCTGTGTGTGTGGAGATCAGCCAGGCGGCAGGCAGCGACACCCGCCCGGCCGGGGACAATGGCAGCGTCCAGCCGTCACGGACGGGTTACCGGACGACAGCTGCGGTCCAGGGCACAAATTGCACCGAGTCCGTTACCCGGATAATAGGCACAGAGTATATATCCAGACAATAGCAAATTACCGTGCTTAACAAACAGGGCATCTGTTAATTAACGTTGAACTGACTGCAACTCTCTGTTGTCGTGTTTTCGTTGACCATTATTTCGATATAGTTTGATATACAGTTTTTTCCAGTAGCTTTGTTGCGTACGTCTTACTTCTCCAAACATATCACACGGACGTTAACCAGTCGCATTATGTGCATGACATCTGTGCATAAATGGACGTTAACATGGTGTGAATAAGCAGCGTGAATGCTCACTCTTGTCCAGCAGCTGCGTTGCACATTCCGCGGTTACTTCTATCAGTTGCTGTATCCGGCAGGTACTGCGCCGTCCTCATTGTCAGTGAGCACCGATGTCCCGTCTCCTGCCTGTCACGCTATGGCGTGCACCCTGTGCTGACACGCCTGTCACCCTGTACCCGCTGTGCTGACACGCCTGTCGTCCTGTACCCGCTGTGCTGACCCTCGTCTCGCCGTCTGCCGGCAGTTTGCGGCCTCCGCCGCCGCCGCCGCCTCCGTCCCGGTTCTGGACGCTGGAGCACAGCACGGTGCGCAGCGCCGCCGCCGCCGGCCGGCCGGTCGCCTGGGTGCCGCCGGTGCCGCTGCTCAGTCAGCTGGCCGACCCGGTGTCGGGCCGTCTGCCCACGCTGCGGTTCGCCGGGGAGCCGGGCTGGGGGCCGCCGCGACCCTACAGCGTCAGTCCCACGGCGCCGGCGGCTCCCAGCCTGCCGCTGCAGCCCGTCAGCTACAGCAGCTTCAGCTCGCCGGCCGCTCCCAGTCAGCAGCAGACGTACGGCGGGCAGGGAGGCAGCGGCTTCAGTGGTCAGCAAGGACCGGGGAAGGAGCCGAGTCTCGGCAGCCAGGGTCAGTCTCAGCCCGGCTTCAGTGGTCAGAGCGGACCGGGCACGAGTTACAGCAGCTCTGGCCGGCCGCTGCCCCCGCCGCCGCCGCCTCTCGGCTTCTTCCACCTGGCGCTGGCTGAGGCGGCAGCTGGGAGCAGCGCAGGAGTGGACACTGCTCCTGGTGGGGCGCAGTACAGCACGTCGCCTCCAGCAGTGACGGAGCCGGCCGCCGGCGTCAGAAGTCAGCACAGCGGCACATCGCCACCGCACGGACCACCGCACGGACCACCGCACGGACCACCGCACGGACCACCGCACGGACCACCAGAGACAGAACACGCCCACGTGGCCGCCCCACACACGGCAAGGGCAGGCGACACGAACGACGACAAGTATACCACAGATGTCGAGTACGAGGACTACGACTACGATGGGGACGAGTATTACTACTATGATGATGTGGAAGACCAAAAGAAGGATGCGGTGGTCCCATACCACGCTGTCGACGATGTAGCGCCAGAATACGACACCGATGACCATGACCAGGCGAAGGAGGGAGAAGACGAAGGCGACGATGATGATGACAATGACGACGACGACGACGATGAAGAAGAGGATGGGGAACACGACAAGGTCACTGCGGCTACGACCGACGCCGTTTCAGTCCGACAACCTGAGAGCACAGGGACAGAAGCTATCCCACCATGGCAACAGGTGCTTACCTGGATAAACAGTAACCAAGCCAGTCCTACTGCAGTTGACGGTCCGGTGGTAGCGATTGAAGTAGCTGAACGTCAACCAACATCAGCGCCAACCACACCCCAGCTTGACATAAGCACAGTATGGTCTGTGCCAGTGACAAGCTTTTATCAACCAACCACCATTACCACCACTACCACAACCACCACCACCACCTCAACAACCACCACCACTACCACCCCGACAACGACGACGACCACCACCACTACCACACCGACAACGACGACGACGACGACCACCACCACCACCACCACTACCATGGCACCAGTCACCTACGCTCCGGAGATCACCACAGAGGACCCGGTGCCACAGACCACCGAGGAGGTGACGCCTGCCGCTCCCGTGACCACGACCACCGCGCCTCTGTTCCTGTTCGCCAACTTCCCGCAGTTCAGCGCGGAGACCACGGGTCGGACGGACTGGGCCGACGGCCCAGCGGCGTCTCTGCTGTTCCCGGACAGAGTCGACTCGGACGATGATGACGCGTCAGATGACGATGATGACGCCACGCCGGCGTCAGCGTCATCCAGCGACATCCCGGCAGTAGTCATCTCCCACCGGCGCATACCCAGCCTGCAGACGCGGCCCATCTTCTCCAAAACGTACCGCTTCGGACAGGACTCCGCCGGCGACATAACCCACGCGCCGGGAGACTCGTCCTCGCCCGCTGCCAGCGCCATCACGAGCCGGCCGGCACAGGCGACAGAGTCGGTACCGGGCTGGGAGAGGGCGCCACCTAACCCGCCGCCGCCGCCGCCGCCGGCAGCAGCCAGCGCCCGGCCGAGCCTGCGCGACATCCGGGACGCGATCCAGCCGTTCAGCCTGGCCGAGCTGCTGGTGGAGGCGGGACAGACGCTGGCCGAGTTCCTGCGCAGCCAGCCGGCCATGGAGGAGGTGATGACGATGCTGGGCAGACTCCAGGCCCGCCGCGAGGGCCGCCTCCCGCCCCGACAGGCAGCGCCGGGGCAGCCGGGGACTACGGCGGCGGAAACCACGACCGTGCTCACTACCGACAGGGCTGCAGTAGCTGCTGACAGGACTGAAGACGCCGACGACAACGAAGCCGACGACGACGAGGATGATGATACTGACGATGACGATGTTGATGATGAAGACGAGGATGATGTCGCCGAGCAGTCATCGCTGGACGATGGGCCGGTTCGTCAGCGGCCGCTGCCACCACAGCCGGTGCCTGCAGCGCTCGACCTGACGAGCCTCCTCGCAGCGCTGAGGGAGCAGCCCCCACCGCCGGCGCCCACCCCGTTCCCGTGGGAGAACCGTGAGCGACGGCTACCGGGCGGGCTGGCTCGGCCGGGCGAGGACCCGCCGCCGACGCGACCCACACGCCGCCCGACCACCACCGCCGCCACGGAGCCGCCGGCCGCCGCCACCAGCGCAGCGCCGCAGCGACGGAGGACCTGGAGTCTGGCCGAGATTCTGGCCGAGAAGAACATCTCGCTGCCGGCGTTCCTGGCGCAGGGCGGAAATGTGAAGCAGCTGCTGCTCGAGTACAACGGGGTGAAGTCGGCACAGGAGTCAGCACGATCAGAGGACCTGGCCAGGAGGAAGGAGGACGACGAGGAGGACGACAAGGAGGATGATGAGGAGGACGAGGAGGACGACGACGCTGCCGACAACGCAGCGGCGGCGGAAGAGGAAGATGATAGGGATGATGACGAGGAGGCAGACGCCGAGGAGAAGACATGGAGCCTGGCGGAGATTCTGAGGGAGCGCGGTCAGACGCTCAAGGACTTCATCTCTGGCGGCGGTAACGTGGGGAAAATCCTCAATGAATACAACGGCGCGGACTGGCGAGAGCGGAGGAAGCCAGCAACAGCAGCGCCACCTACAAAACCCGCACTGGCAGAGGAACAGCCACCGTTTGCAGGCGATATAGATGACGCCACCGATTCAGCTACAGGAGAGTCGGCCACCGCAGCGCCCCCTACCGAGCGGCCGACCACGCGGCGCGGTCCGGACGCCGTGCTGCCGACGCGTCCCAGCAGGACGCCGCCCAGTCTCCGGCCGCTGTTCGGCGAGGGCGGCAGTTACGGCGCGTCCCAGGGCGGCCTCGGCCTCCGTCTGGACGGCCGCGACCAGCCCGTGTACGGCCGACCCATGCTGCGGACGCGGACCGGCAGTCGCCAGCGCCCGCCGCCGCCGCGCCGGCCCGCCTCCCGCTACCGACCGATGGCCGACGTCGGCGCCGGCACCGGCTCCTACCGCTACGAGGGCGAGCGGTTCGACACGCCGCCGCCGCCGCTGGCGCCCGACGCGCTGTTCGAGCAGATCAGCCAGGAGACCGAGCCCGCGCGGCCCGCGCAGGCGGCCGAGCAGGAGCGCGAGCCCGACCGGCAGCCGGACGACGGCGCCGGCTCCGTGCGAGACGCCATCATCACCAGCGGCGTGGTGGGCGGCTGCGCGCTGGGCTTCTTCGTCGGCCTGCTGGTGCTGTGCCGGTGGCGGCAGCGGCGGGAGAAGCAGGCGCTGCGTCCAGGCCTGTCGGTCAGCAGTGACGGCGGCGGCAGCGCCAGCCCGCTGGACACCGCCAACATCGACATCACAAACTACAGCAAGGCTTACACCAAGAAGAAGTCGGCCGGCTTCTGGGGCTCGCTGCGGAAGTCGTTCAACCACCGGTACGCCACGGCGTACTCGGAGAGCCCTTACGGCGGGGTCTGTGGGAGCACGTGAGCTGGTACGAAGGACGGGACCCGGTCGGCAGGGTGGCCAGAGCCTTCCAACCCGAACGCTAGCCAGAGCAAGTCAAAAGACAACAGTGTCAGGGCCGGAACACGGACCGGGTGACGGGCTCTGCAGATGACTGCGATGTGAGGGCTGGTACGAAGCTCGGGACTCGGCGAGCGTAATGACCTGCCGGTATACCGCTCGGTGGGTCAGATACATTATCGCGAGGCGAGCCAGTGTAGTGCCTTTGTACGAGCCTCCGAGGCACTGCAAGTGTTTCAGTGCTGTAATGCTGAGTGCAATCAGCCCGGAACTCAAGGAGGACGGCGGCGAGTCGTGCCGGCAGAACGACGGTCGAAACCGCGGTACCGAGTGCTACACAACGCCAACGATGGGAACATTCACTTCAAAAGTGATAACGCCGTTGAATATTGTAAATGTAATGAAGAGCGTGTCCTGTATTTATTTAAGCTAGCAGAGTATTGTTGACCGTGTATTAAGCAATTGTGACCACCAACGTAAGTACGCACTGCGCAGCTGGTACCGTCCGAGGCATGCGTGTGTCCGGGCAAATAGGGTATTGCTCGCATCGCTGTTGACTAAGCGACGTTAGACTGGCGTGCTAACGTTACTCGCTGGGTGTTCGTCAATACCTGTGATGTTTGCTAACATGTGAGACACCGTACCGATGCCAGAATCAAGTCATGATCCAGCCGAGTGTTTGTTAGCACTTTCCGCTGTAAAGAACCAGCATCACAGCAACAATCTCGCCACAAAGATCAGGTGGAATTCTCATTTTCACTAGCCCGTTATCTAGTTTTACCAAAGCAATGAAAGCACAACATATGCACAATATGAGACGCGGAGCTGACCGGCATGCAACATATTTGTCTTTTACATAACCTGAGAACGAAATAGGGAGAGCAAGAACAAGACCAGACTGACCTGTAGTTTTCGTAGGTGAAGTTCTCCCGGAGAGCGAGAGGTCTCGCCTCAGGACAATGCTGCAAAAAGGACAGAAAGGCGTCCTAAGGTAGGATCGGTGACACACACACACACATAACCTATGAGGAAACGTAATAGTACGGGGCGATCAAAGGAAAACAACAGTACGTGAGAAGGCCAAATAGGCCCTTTTTGCTGTTTTTTTTTAAATGTTATTCATGACTATATTATCGGTTGTTCATATTATCAAAGAGAAAAAATGTGGTGCGAGTTATTTTTCGGGTAAATGCCGAATCTGTTCACGAGATAGGTACAGCGTTTTGTAAAACCATCTATATAGAGCCGCAGACCATTAAGATCGTAGTACAAATCACATGCATGCCAGTTTCCATAGCTGTATTGTAGCAACGCCAGCTTCAGTGGCTCTTCCCATTGACCACACAAACACTGCCAATGTATCGTACATATAATTCCTACGAAAAGACATTCGCCACATATCGCAGGAACCAGGTTGCAACATGTTACATAAAACACATTGCACTATGTCTCGTCTTTCGTCGTAGGACCGGGAACCGACACAGTCGACCGATTTTATACGAGTCAGCCAACACGACCGCTACATGCAGGAGGCAGATTGCATCTGTACAAAACCATCTTCAGTATATTGTCATAGTCGCTATATTTCAAAACAAAAACCAAGATGCCAGGACAGAAAATACATCACCTATATGGAAAAGCGTATAGCTGTCACTGTTAGTTCATGCTGCTTCACTACAATATACAAAAGCAGGGGGCAGATTGATCAGATCAACACCACGTCATAGCGCCGTCCAGCCGTCAGCATCGCTACACCGTGCCGGGTTACGTACAGCGCGAGCCAGAAGCGAGTTAGTGCGGACAGTGGCGTCAGCGCGTGCCTGCGGCGGTGCGGTGCGCGCTCTCCGGGTATACTCACGTGCAGAAAGCCGTGGTAGTAAGCGTACTGTCTGGCGATGTTACGACACTGCTTCAGCGTCTCCTCTGTGAAACACGGGCGGCCATTGGGACACACGAGTCGCCACTCTCAGCAGCCGGCCAAAGTCGCCGCAGAACACGGACCGCCATTGGGACACACGAGCCGCTACTCGCCGCGACGGCAGCCTCCGACCCAGGCCACCGGTCAACCAACCGCCTCCCAGGTAATGGCACCTCACAAGTTCACAAACATTCAAATGCATGCATATGCATAAGTAAAATGGCAACATGTGATGTGTGGATGAAGTCACGCTTTATGCACTTAAACAACAAAGGCTTTCGAGAATCGCAATCTTTCGGCACAAAACGTTTCTTCTATGTGCACTGGCGGACAGTCTTTTTTCCAAGGGGGAGGAGGATGTCAACTCGATGGGAGCTACGAATAAGTGTCAATGCTTTGGTTTGATATGCGTGAAGGGAAAAACGAGTGATTACCTGTGTATTTTAGCCTTTTTTCCTACGTGAAATGGAGGTCCATTTGTTTCGGGAATGGCAGAAAAAATATGGTATGGCTCCTTTGGCCTCCATCCCCACCGCCAACCACGTCATAAATCAGCCAGTAGGCATATAGGGGTATGACAAAGGGGGTCAATTTCGCTCCCTTCAACACTAGTAAAAAGGATGACAACCGCCAGCAGCTTCTTCATCTGGTCTGTGTTTACATCTATTCATAACCCATATTTGGCTAGAATCGCATTGAGTATTGACCAATCAGATTTGAGAGCACGGTCGACGGTGATTGGTCAGATAAGTATGACGTCAGTGTGGGACTCGTTCCCCGCCATAAACATTAGTGTGCGCGTGCCAAAAGCTTAGCTTACGTTACTTTGTTTACTGGCCAATTATGAAACCTATGATGTCTCTGCCACGAATTGTGTGATATACCAGAGTCCATCGTAAAAAACGCAATATGACAAAACAACTTTTAAATTATAAGCTAGCAAAGTTGACCGCCCGATGATTCTCGTCGGTGGTGACGTAACGCACACGAGCACGCTTGTCACAGTTTTATCTTCGTCTGCCGGCCAAATAATAAACTTAAGCAAACCATTTATCATAGATTGAGCTACGTATACTATGCCGTTGAGAAAATTGTCATCCGACTAAAATTTTGGAAAGGCAAGTCCGACCGACGTTTGACTCGCGCCTGGTGACTTCGTGGAGTGGCCTTTGCTAATGAGGGGGGAGGGAAACGGGGTCGAGTGATGCCTGGTCGCCGGGGTCTGTGGGAGAGCGAACATCAGCGAAAAGCTATGCGCAGTTCGTTAGCTCTTGTCCCGCTAGGGTAAGCAATATTTCCCCCATCCCCTCCCGGATTTTCTCCACAACTGCAAAAAGGGAGGCAATATTTATCTCCAATCCCTCCCGGATTTTCTCCATAACCCCAAAACGATACAGGATATCGACGTCAAACTTGCAGTACCTTATAAGGCATCCATTCCGCGTCTTCAATACAATTTTGATTACTTTATTGAGAGCTTTTGGAGATAATGGCGTTTTAATTACGTCATGTTATGCCATTTGCTATGGAAAAAACGATAAATGTTTGAAAAATCGTAGAAAACCAAGGAATGAAGTTTATTGGTAACAAAATACGTCAAAAGAACTGAAATGAGATTTTCTGCAAGATGGCTATCCCAGATTTTCAAAAATTAAGTTTTTAATCCTAAAAATTCACAAATCTACTTTTTTCACAAAATGTTTCCAAAAAGTTTTTTTCTAAAATTTTCAAGATTTGTTGGCGGTAAAACATTTTTGCGGTCGTCATGAATACACAATTAATATGTATCTTAAATAGCCATCTAAATTAAATAATGGCTGAGCATTTCACAACCAGCAAAGGTTGATTTTGTCAGTCCTGTGAGACTAAGCTAGTGCACTGCTTCCACCAGAAGCCCCACACGATTGCAAGCAGAACATATTCACAATATGTACACTAGTCCTCTGTCTGGACACATGCAGTAATAAGCTTGGTTTCAAAGCGTGGGTGAACTCCTCAGAGTTGAAATCCTATTTAAGTTAGAGGCACATAACAATTTGTTCCATTTATATGCGCCACATATAAATGGAACAATTTGTTACAGAAGATAATTCCTTGCCACCAGCACACAACCAAGCAATACCCCCAACAGACACTGAATGAAGCAGGACTTCAAACACGCGTCTAGCCAAAGCAGGACTGTGAACACACACACTTCACACGGTGTATGTCCCGCTGGGCCCTCGACCATCCATCACACACGAACCCCCGGCAACGGCACAAACCGTCATGTCACGCAGTCGCACACTCAAAACACAGCCAGAGCCAGGACTGAACCACCAATGAAACCTTAACCCAAAACACACCCCCTACTCGCCAACGCATCACGCTCACCCCTGACCGCACAGAGGACGGTCTCCCGCTGTCAGGCCGCCGGCTACTCACCGAAGCAGGGCGAGCCCCGCAGCATCTCCACCTCCTGCGGCGTGAAGTAGAGCACGGTGTCGTACGAGTCGGGCAGCGCGCGGATGTAGGTGGCCCAGCGACTCTCCTCGGTCAGCGCCTCCTCCAGCAGGTGCAGCGTCAGACCCAGCTGCGGCAGCGCCGACGTCAGCTTGTCCACCGTGATGAAGGCGCCTGGACGGAAGAGGCAGGCAGTGTCGTTTGAGCAACAGAGCAGCGCAGCGTACTGCTGAGGTGACAGCAACTTCTCCAGTCGGACATTATGAGAGTTCGAGCTGCATTCCAAAACACAGGTTAACGTACAACCCGAATGTCTACCGTATGATCCATCACAAGTCATTCCTCCTTCTGAGCCGTCCAACGACACTCACCGATCTTGGCCTGGAGCGCCGTCTCGAGCGACAGCATGGCGGAGCGCGGCACCTGGATGACGGGGTCACACTCCCGCAGCGTCTCGGTGCAGCGCAGACCGAGGCCGTACCCCTCGAACTCGGCCGGCTCGAGGCCGCGCACCTCGCCGCCCTGCGTCTGCAGCCAGTCGCGCAGCTCCTGCACCCGCTCCAGGCGGCTGCCGGGGCTGGCGCCGGGCCGAGCGGGCGCTGCCGGAGGAACCGGGTCAGTGGCGCCGCCCAGTGGCACGGTGAGGAACTGAGAGTGTGGACTACATCGACAGGTGTCTGCAATTTCGTCAGCGACTGATGGTGCGGAGGAACCGACTAAGTGGAAGAAGATGCATTATTTAAATACAGACATATGTGAGGTAATGAAGTAGACAAATAAATTTATAATTATGGTGTTTGTGCAATATGACCTTTAAGTTACAAAACATATGTCTTTCTCTTGACAGCTAGATACATTTTTGCAACTGCATATGGAACTGTTCCAGCAATATGATTACAGCTACTCATGCTCATTATTCACTACTACAGAATAGCCAAAACAAATGCAGTCAAAACATGTGCTTTTCCCGCGCACCGTAGGGGGTATTGATTTCCCCTCTCCCATCGGTTTTTTGCAGATAGCAAAAAATTGCTGCGCTCAGCGCCTTCGGGTCTTCGCGAGCCTGTTGGTACATCTATTCCCAACAATTTGATAAAACAAAGTATTTCGGGTCATCTTAGGTCAGGTCACCATACAAGGTCAAGTGACCCCACCTCCAAAAATGTTTGAAGTTCTGCCAAAGCCAGAGTTTCTTACTGATCAGTTTGGGACTAACATGGTGTCATTAGGTCATCATAACTTACAATTCGTATATCTCGGAATTTCAATATCGGTGACCTAAGATCAAGTCATTTTCGTGACCTCCATATTATAAGTAAATGGGGAAATATTCTAGTGCTTCTGATTTGAAGGATATGCATGATATTAGACCAATTACTTTTCGATCATGTTATAATAGGCCATTCTTGATGATACCAGGGCACTATATTACTGGGTACTCCAAAATTTTGGCAAAAGTCTTCAGAATTGGGAAAATGTCACTAGATATCTGGATCTGGCAGCACCCTGTGTGTTTCGTCTTCTAACCGGACGGCTTGAGGCGGC
>JARBER010064626.1:0-11864 GCA_030265075.1 Balanus glandula | reverse complement strand
TCGGTCTCGGGCGGAATATTCAGCACGGACCTCGGTCCCAAAGAATTATTTTCCCGGCCCCGTGTGGTATTATATATACCTAACAGCTAACTCATCCTACATCATGCACGGCTTTGCTACGTCGGCGCCAGGAATTTGAATATCGAATCCATACGTCCAGCAATGAGTCAGCTCAGTCGGCCCGTAGCTGTCAAAGCCACTGAGGGGTGGCCCCTGCCTGCCGATAACTGAGTAAACCTCGGCATTGATGGCCGATGATGCTCCGGAAAAATTGGCTGAGAAACGACCTATTCGTTTCTGGTAACGTTTGCATCGAGTCAAGAAAAACGCTTTGGTACTACAGACAGAACGCAGCTCAATGAGGAAAATACCTTGCAGGCAATGGTGCCTTTATTTGTCATAATTACAATGAACTCACTAGTTGATTGTCACATTTAAACTCAAATCAAGGTGCCAAGAGGAAATGGCCTCGATTACTTTTCAAATAGGGTTTTCTAATAGTTCATGTTTGATAGCGTTTGGATGGGTTACGGTAAACGTTTACGTGCCTGTTTTCCCCGACTGCTGCCCAGTTAGTGCAGTAAGGCAAATGCTGTATAAAACCACTGACTCACTTAGCAGAAAGATGTGCGATCCGGCATAGCAATCCCAGGCCCCTTGGCTCAGGTCTGTTCAGGAAGGTTATCAGAAGGAATATGGCATCGCATCAAAAACATTAAAGAATGCTACGTATTTGGCGAGGGTGAAAGATGGTTTTGATCATTTATTGTTTTGTTTGTATGAACATCTTTGTTTCAGTCTGCAGTCAACAATCATCAGCCCTGCACTGTTTTTTTTTATTTGAGCTGAATGATTGAAGTGTCAACAAACAGTTACCTTAATGGCTTCGGATGCATGTGCGCGGTTTATTAAATGGAGATACAGTAGGAGTGGCAGCAGGGACTGCTTATAGCGCCTGCACCTTGACACAGAGTAGTTATGGGTGTTATAACCGACGGGTGCTATATATAACATACATATGTGTTATATATGAAGTTATCAATATTGCTACATAAGCAGCTAAAGACATCAGTTACTGTTTATCTTCTGAGGGAATTATTGAACAAAGTGATTCAAAGTGAGCTTCTTCGATATCTTTTTCACACGCAGTTGTACTTCGTGCGTGAACGAATGCTTGAGTGAGAAAATGTGTTGGGGCAGCTAACGATGAATTATTGTGTTGAATATTTAATAAATACCTCAAGTGATAATCAGCTCACAGATGTCTTTATTTTGCTGTTTATGAGGACATATTAGGAACTTTACAAAATGTATTATGAATATGAGCTCGATCGGGCACGTAGTTTGCGAGATACAAAAGAGTGCAGCGGATCCAGCATGCCGCATGCTCCGATTAAATATAGTTTCACATACTTCTAGTGTCTTAACCAAATCTAGCTTAAAGCATAAAGCCATGCTGATTTCATTTACAAGAAATTGAAAAGTACCTACTGTCAATTGCTTAACATATGGGTTAAAAAAACACAACTGTATACTGGCGGATCTCGGATCCCAATTCAAAATAGTGCCGGCGATCTCGGATACCGACGGACTCGTCGACCAAAGTTGAAGACGAATCTATGATCCCAGTAAGCTCATCGCCAATTTGTAAATGTGAAGCAATGATCCCAGCGGATCCGGGATCCAGATCCCAGAGGTCAGATCCCGGATCCGTTTTTGGTACACAAGCACGTCTGCTAACCACACCAAATTAGAACCCAATCGGCTCAGCCGTTACTGAGATATAGGACAGGGATGTGCACATGCGCACGTGCAGAGCCCCCGATCCCACCACTGACTTGGAAAAGCGTTGACTGTGCAGGTCCTTAGCCACACACCGAATCAGAACTCAATCGGCTCAGTCGTTCCTGAGATAAAGAATAGGGTGTGCACGTGCGCACGTTCAGAGGAATTATATCCCTGACTTATGGAAAATTCGTATATGAGGTTTCCCTGTATTAACCGCACATTATAAACTTGAACATAATCGTCCCAGCCGTTGTTGAGTTTTGCGAGATAATAAATTTTCAACACCCCTCACGCGGGCCGCGGCATGCGCAGTGATAGTCATCTACACTGGTCTCGAACAGGGTAGGTTAGATGTGGCTAAAGGGCCGCTCAGCAAAGCAGACTGTTTTTCAATCGGATGTGTAGTTGCAGATATATTAACTTCATAAAAGCTTGGCCACTAGCTGGGTTGGGTGGGTCGGTCGGGTCGCCCATGCTCAGATTTTTCCCATTTGCCACCACGAAAGGATTCCCATATGCTCGCTCGTAATACACGCCTGAAGTTATGATGTTAAAGAATAGTCTTGTCTCTATATTATAGTTGGCACTAGCGGTAAACATCTGTTGAGTTATGTTGTATCGCATAGCTTAAAACATACTTCTGTCCCTAGATGGTACTAGTAATACGCGCCTGTAGTTATGTTGTACCGCATAGCTTGAATGCGGGATTTATTTATTGAACAAAATTATGCGTGGTAAATGTATCGTTTGGTCAAGACTGTCGATAAGTGATTACCCCTGTTTTGTGGAAAAATGTCACCACTTTCCTTTGACCTGAACAGAATCACAGAGATGATTTGGAATTTATAGGCTAGACATAGGTTTAGGTATATTACCATTATCCAAAAACTGTAGGTATACTTTCCAACCGTCAATTCATAATAGCTTACCTTAATAACGTGAATGATGTTAATAATAAGTAGGTAGGTACCTATATTGCATAGGTAGGTATATGAAGCTACAATTCATTGGCTGATAATCCAGAATCAAAGCCGGAAAGGAACATGACACTCTTCATCACGACTTTTTGCACCATTTTACTGGCGGAATTCAGAAACAAAGTGTTCGGGTCATCCGTGTCAATATCAACACGGAAGGCCATCGAAAGGTCAATTAATGCTTATAATTCCAGGATGTTTGTAATTCAAATTACACACGGCGACTGTGTACACGAGTGATTTCCTTGTTCCTGGTTTTCAGATGGTAAATATAGTATCTAGATATTTCATTATGGATTAAACTAAAAAAGATAATTCACCTTCTTATAGTAAGCTCTTGTTTCCTGGGGGAAAGCCCAAAGCAGTTGATAGCGGGGAAAATCAAAGGGCACAGGAATGGGAAATTGATTCTTGTTGAATCAATATAAAACATTGTGGGAATGAATGTCCTCACATACCTACAACTGGTCGATATAAACGAACGTCACCATTTTCTATGGACGGCCAAATGTAGGTAAACTTTACATCTGAGCGATTATCTATTGTTTCTGTAACTTTTGATGTTAAAGTTTCTTCTATTTTAAAGTATCGAAACAAGAAATACCTACCTTCGGCACCTACTTTACAAGTCCTGTAAATACAACCTAAATCGGTTGCACAGAGCCGAGGGATCACCAAAAATATGCATACAAAATTGGCAAATGGCTACTGCACGCTGCTGGGTTCAACTACTGCGACGTGGTAGACATGAGAGAAAAATAAGCCACGTGCTAACTGCTAGAATTAACTCGCGCCGTGCCGGTGCTCTGCGCCACCTTTCTCGTGCCGGGGGTTCGTTTACGCCCCACCCCCTCCCCCTAACTCGGCTCCCATTGAACGTACACAAAAACAAAATACAGCATTCGAAAGCTCGCTAAAAAACTTTTTGAACCTATATCAGTTAATTTTTCGCTTAAGCTTAAATTGAGGTCACCAGAGGTCACCAAAGATCACATTTTCTAGTTTTATTGCTTCGCTCCCGACAATTCCATATATCTCAAAAACCTAGAAGCAAACAGAAAAAAGCAATCGCTAGCTGTTTACATTTGCAAGCTGCAACGTTGTCTCAGATTTGACCTCATGTCAATGTTTTTGGCTCCAGAGGTCATAAATGTCAAAAATGTTATTTTTGAGCAAAATAGTTGTTCGCTAATAGCTTTGTAGGTATCTAAATTGATACAGAAGTAATAATTACGCAATCGTGTTTGTCTCGTCAAGACGCTTCGAATGATATACTTGGTGACATCGCCATGTCATTTAAAAAAATTACCTTGGGTCAAGTCGAATCAAGGTCAAGTGGTGACCCAAGTAGGTCATGTTGCCTAATGATAGACGTGTCTCGACGACGAGACAGACACATTGACGTCGCCCGTCGGTTGAACTTCTCTATTTTTATTATGTCGCGAGATTTTGTCAAATAAGTGATGGTGTGGTGACCTTTCATGACCTCAAATAACACCACAGGGGCCACGGAACAAAAATTACACTTGGATCATCAAGAATAAACATGATTGAGAAGTACTGGGACTAATATCGTGCATCTCATTGAAATGGGAAGCATTTGAATATTTCCTATTGACATAATGGGGAAAGTCAGGTCACGATATTGACCTGACCTTAGGTCACCGATATCGAAATTCCGGGAACGAATTGTAATTTATGATGCCCTCATGACATCCTGTGGGAACGAATTGTAATTTATGATGCCCTCATGACATCCTGTAAGTATCAAATTAATCAGTGAAAAACTCTGGCTTTGGCACAACTACAAACATTTTTGGAGGTTGGGTCATTTGACATGGTCTGGTGACCTGACCTAAGATGGCCTGAAATTTTTCTTCTCAAAGTTTGCGGAAATGATGTACCTGCAGGTAGGCGAAAACTTGGCGGCGCGCAGTGCCGCCGTATTTTCTTGATCTGCGAAAAACTTGAGGGTGGGGGGGGGGGGCGTAAAAGAACCCCCGGCACGGCGCGGGTTAAGAACACCCACGCCAACAATTCAGATTCAGGAATTTGACAAACAAGCAAGGACATTGGCTACAATGATGCGTCACGCGTGTAACATAAATGCTAGCACCTATTGATGATATACTAACAAAAAACAATAAGGTCACAACAAAAGGTGGGGATCCATTGTGACCGTCGTGCGTGACGATAGCCACCCGATCTGTTATTCACGAGAGCACACCACCCTCTCCTGGTGGTGTGCCCTCGTGTCCGGACACCTTCTCCTGGAGGTGTGCCCTCGTGTCTGGACACCCTCTCCTGGAGTGTCCGGACCGCACGGATGATGTGTCTTTCATTCACCATGGGTCTCGGCTGCGCCATAGCCAAAAGACAGACTTCACGGGTCATTCTTCATTGGGGCTCGAGCCTGGGCCACGAACATCCGAGCCAACCACTCAACTGCTCCCGTCCCTGCAGTGCTATCCGATCTGAGTTGACATCGTCGCTCACTTTCTCGCCCAAGATATATTCTCCCGTCACCCATTCAAGGTGGCCTCGCACCATCGTCAAACATACGTGATAAGTTATAAGACATCTTCGCTGGCGTCACAGTCGCTGTTCTCTGGTACCATCGCGTGCCTCAACCGCGCGATACTCACACCACCGCGTGCCTCACCCGCGCGATACTCACACCACCGCGTGTTTCCCTCGATCGTGCGAATCTCCCCTACCCTCAATCCGTGTGTGACCCTGACCTCCCGGACCGTGTGTGACCCTGACCTCCCGGACCGTGTGTGACCCTGGCCTCCCGGACCGTGTGTGACCCTGACCTCCCGGACCGTGTGTGACCCTGACCTCCCGGGACCGAGTGTGACCTTCCCCTCGCCTCGGCAGACGGTGAGCGGGGCCGCGCCGGACACGGCCAACGTGGTCTTCTCGCCGTACTCGGTGGCGATGGCGCTGACGATGCTGCGCGAGGCGGCCGCCGGCACGTGCCGGCAGGAGATCGCCGACGTGCTCGGCCGCGGCCAGCGCCAGGCGCGCCAGGCCAACGTCGAGCAGCACGGAGTCACACTCCGGCTCTGGGACGCCTTCTACTACGACCAGGCCATCGACGTCGAGCACGAGTACGAGCGCAAGATGCGCGCGCTGGGCGCGTCTGTGGTGCCGCAGCCGTTCGCCACGCGGCCGGAGGAGGCGGTGGCCGACATCAACGCGCAGGTGACGCGAGAGACGCTGGGCATGGTGCGCCGCCTGCTGCCCGACGCCGACCCCGACACGCTGGCCGTGCTCGTCAGCGCCGTCTACTTCCGCGCCGAGTGGCGCACGGCGTTCGACACGGAGAGGACGAGGGCGGGGACGTTCACCACCAAGGACGGCCGCCGCCAGAAGGTGGCTATGATGACCGGAGAGGGGCAGTACCGCTACCTGCGCAGCGAGACGGACGCCTACACCAGCCTGGCACTGCCTTACAAGGTGAGCCTCCCTGGTGACACGGCTGCTGAAGGTGGTCAGGGTGGTGATGATGATGGTGGTCAGGTAAACTCAACGGAGTTGTAAGAAGTTGACAACTTAAGGTTCCCTGTATGGATCCTTCATATTGATGCGTGCTGCTGAGCAGTTGATATCTAGGTCACACAATCTAGTCTTTCACAAAAATACCATCAGTGCAGTTCCAAGCTTTCGAGGTCAATGACAACTTTTCGCTGAAGATGAAGTCTTCAGAGACACACTCGATCTTGACTTGATTGTCAGTGTTCCCAAATAGCAAGTCAGTTTGGGCGAACTGTGGAGTTGTGTCATATCCATAGAAACAATAACCGCGCAATTAAGACTAAGACAATCACGGGGAGGATTCCTAGCTTTAAAATGCCTACATTAGCATAACGTTTTTCCTTTTCTGTCTACAGGAGGAGCGATTCCAGATGATTCTCGTACTGCCGGATAAGGATGCCGACATCAACGACATCATCAACCGCTTCGACGTGAACCAGATGTACAAAGAGATGCGGACGCGGCGGGCCATCGTCAAGTTCCCTAAATTTAGGGTGCAGAGCAAGCTGCCGCTGGAGGACATCCTAAAGAAGGTGAGACTGCAGAAGGCTTAATGCCAGCCAGCGCTGACCTCAGCTTCATGGGTATTTTGATGAGATAGTCTAGACGATCCCAATAAGTGGTAAAAAGATGGCAACCTTTTTTCCTTTTAAGATATTTCCACGTTTCTATTATTTACGTTTTTGGCCGAAAGCATAATCTGATCTGGATTTTTCTCCCTCTCACCCCGCCCGGTGGTGACCCGTCTGACGTTGTCCCTGCCTGTCTGCCCCGCCCTCAGCTCGGTATCCGGGAGGTGGTGACCCGTCTGACGTTGTCCCTGCCTGTCTGCGCCGCCCTCAGCTCGGTATCCGGGAGGTGGTGACCCGTCTGACGTTGTCCCTGCCTATCTGCGCCGCCCTCAGCTCGGTATCCGGGAGGTGTTCACGCGTCACGCCGAGCTGGCGCACATGTCGCCCGACCCGCGGCTGTACGTCAGCGCCGTGCGCCACACAGCCGCCATCGAGACAGACGAGGCCGGCAGCGAGGCGGCCGCCGCCACCAGCGTCGGCATCAGCGCCAGGAGCTTCTTCAGTCTGCCCACGCCCAGCCTCATCGCCAACCGGCCGTTCCTCTTCTTCGTGTACGACGTCGACACGGCCAACGTGCTGTTCAGCGGTCAGATTCAGGACGCGGCCGAGGCTCAGTACGCGCAGAGCTCCCTCGCGCCGCACCAGGAGCCACGCCAGGAGCCGAGGCCGGACGTCGAGCCGGTGCTGGAGCTGGAGCCGGTGCTAGACCCGGCGCGGGACCGGGAGGTGCTGCTGGAGCCGGAGCTGGACCGGGACTTTCTGCTGGAGTCGGACGCGTCGGTGGAGACGCTGACGGAGCAGCCTGGCCTGGAAGGGAGTCTGCAGGAGGTGCTGGGCCGGCAGACAGCGGGGCGCGGAGGACAGAGGGGAGGCCGGGGCGGCCGGGGGCGAGGAGGAGGTCGCGGCCGGGGACAGATTGCTCAGACGCCGCTGTCCGGCCCGTCAGGAGTGTCTGGCCCGTCAGGAGTGTCAGGCCCGTCAGGAGTGTCCGGACCGTCGGGTGTCTCGGGTCCGACTGCCACGGGTCCCGCTTACAACCGGCCGGTCGGACAGCGACGGGGCGGCCGAGGACGCGTTCGCGGCAACTTCCAGAACCGCCGCCGCTTCAACCGCAGACCGGTGTACCAGCCGCCGCCACCGCCACCTCCTCCGCCGCCGCCGCTGCCGCCCCCGCCACCCAGGAGGAGACGTCCGCGTCCCCCCCGCAGGAGGCGTCCGCCGCCACCACCGCGGCCGCGCCGCCCTCCGCCGCCGCCGCGGCCGCCGCCACCACCGGCTGTGCCCGGCTCGCTCTACAACCCGGCCTGCAACTGCCACCAGCCGCCCATCTACCCGACCACGCCGACAATCGGCCGCCGCGACCAGCGCATCGTCAACATCAACGTCAACCACAACCACCGGCCGACGCCGCTGGTGGGCGGCGTCGACCTGTGGGCGGCCACACCGACCGTGGGGGCGTCCATCTGGGGCGCCACCGACCCGCTGCTGTGGGGCTCCACCAACACGCTGACCACCAACACCCTGTGGCCGACCAACACGCTGAACACCAACATCTGGAGCAGCCCGCTGGGCACGTCGGGCCTGATCCTGCCCTGAGGCGTCGGACGGGGCCGGCCCCCGGCTGCTGGAGGTCGGCTCGCACGGCTGAAGGTCCAGACCAGCAGACTGGCTTGGTCCGGAGTCCGGACGCCGCTGCTCCGTGACTGAGGCCGCTAGCGAGCCGGCGGGGAGAGGCGGCCGGACCGCGGCGGCGGCTGAGGCGCAGAGCTGGCCGGCCGGCAGGGCTGGGTCGCCGGCCCGGTGTGGGGCGGCGGCTGAGGCGCAGAGAGCGCCTCACCAGCACGGCGCCGTGCCATGCTAAGGCGGTATCATATTGCTTCTCTATGTTTGTGCCATTAGCAGACACGTCAAGCGTATTTGTTAGAAGAAAGGTCATTGTACATTTGAGGTTGTAGATACGACGGCGAAATCGACGAAATAAAAGGGCATTTATTGTACTACTACAAATGTGTTCGCGAGATGATTTGTTGATGCCTGTTCAGCGAATCATTTATATTGAGTTTTCTAAGCGTGTCTCGTCTGCTCTCAGCGGTCTAAAGCAAAATAATGAGTCAATAGTGGCAAAACAACGTCTCTCCTATAGATTTTCACGAGCTCGTACTGTTCCACCAACAAAGTTCGGTGGCGATGTGACTGTCCCTTCACCAGATTGTGCTACGACCCGTCGATATACACGCACACAGTTCTGCAATATAAAGTATAGCACTGTATTAACGTCACCAAAGATGAAGTAGGTCACAAATGGTACTTAGTTATCTACATAAATTGAGATGCCGAGTACAAACGGAAAACACGTAACACATTTAGAAAAAAAATGCGAGACAGTACGTAAATCGATAAACAAGTGGTAATGCTGTCGCTCGCTCATACGTATATCATTATTATCACCATTTGTTATATTCGAGAAGTTAACAATAAACAATAGTGGAACGGAAATGATCGAAGTGAAGTCAACTACTGACATATAGGTATCGCCCCATCCGTAAAAATATCCAGTAAATTACTGGTTAATGCACTCAATTAGTAAGATAAGATAAAAACACACAACATAAGATTGAACCGTCTGTTTATAGAATATAGTACTATCACTACTACGCATCTATTGTTTGGAAGAACACCATGACCCCAATCACCCTGCGCGCGACATATAAAAAAGCCTACATTTTATGGACATTGTGTTGGCTTGAATTAATAAACAAGTCAAGAATAAGTCACAAATGCCTGAATACAGACAACTTCAGCCATATCACTTCACGTCTCACGCCAATGCATCCAAGCAGAGTCAAAAACCGAGTGAAATTGAACCGGGTGCAATACCGCGAACACATCCCACCAAACTATCGACCACTGAATAGAAACGGCTCACACGATGAACAGAGGCAGAGACATGCGTTGAAAGACAAAAAGACTAGCTTTCACAACTAACAAGAAGACTAGCTTTCACAGCTAGAAGCAGTTCCTGAGCGAGACGTTTCCGCCAACGCACATTGAAAACACCGCACGTACGCCCGCGCACGCTAACGGTTAGAAGCTGAATCATATCCTCGTCACGTCATCATTCGTCATCCTCGTCACGCCGTCACATCACCGGCATAATTATATATCTGCCGTGACGATTGCCTGAAGTCATCCTACACGAGGAAATATTATTCCGTGCTAACAGACACCTATCCCCTCGCACAGATGCCGATGCGCCCAGACATGGTGGTTCTCCCCATGCTCCGCAGGCAGCCATCTTGGCTGAGGCATGGCCAAGAAGTCCGTCCCCTAAATGGTGGACCCAACGCTGCTCCCTCTTTTGGAGCCAACGCAACTCTTAACTCCTTCCGACGCAGCGACACTGGTACAATATCGCTATAAAACTACGATATCAAAATACCTCATTTCAATCTCTAATATACCGGGAAGTAAATGTTTTTGCGAACGTTCCGCTATTACATTTCCTCACTTTCACCATTGCTCTAACAAATAGCAGCACATCATTTCCCTGGCCGTCATCAATGACGTCACTCCCTGCCTGCCGGAGATGGCCCACACTGCCTCGCGGGCGGCTATCACGGACCGCCCTCGCGCTGCTCGCGCAGCCGGCGGCCGAGGTCGAGCAGCTGGCTCTGGAAGCCGGCGTTGGGCCGCACGCGCCGCACTGCGGTCAGCTGCTGCAGCGCCTGCGTGAAGGAGAGCTGCTCCCTGACCATCAGGTAGGCGGCGCAGAGGGCTGCCGAGCGCGACACGCCCGCGTTACAGTGCACCAGGCAGCGGCCGCCACCGGCGCGCGCCGCGTCGATGAACTCAAACGCCGCCGGGAAGGCCGCCTCCAGCCGCGTCTCCGGCAGGTCCAGCAGCGGCACCGACAGGTAGGTCAGCTGGTCCGGGAACAGGTTCTCCACGCGGGTGGCCACGTTCAGCACGTGCGTCACGCCCAGCTGGCGCAGGAGCGGCAGGAGATGCGCCGCGTCCTGGGAGCCGACGCAGAGCCACGGCCGCACCTCGCCCACCTGCAGGTCCGGGCTCGGGTCGACCACGAAGCCGGCGGCGGTGCCGGCCGGCCGCCGCTGGAGCCGGCCGTCGGCGTGACGCGTCTCGAGCGTGACGCTGCCGTCGGCGGCCGTGACGCGGCTCTCCGTGGCGCGCAGACGGAGCCGCTGCCGCTCCAGGCGCGCCTGCAGGTCCATCGCCGGCGGCGGTCAGACACCTGCGGCGGGCGGCAGCCGGACACTGTCAGACACCTGCGGCGGGGCGGCAGCCGGACACCGTCAGACACCTGCGGTGGGGCGGCAGCCGGACACCGTCAGACACCTGCGGCCGGGCGGCAGCCGGACACCGTCAGACACCTGCGGCGGGGCGGCAGCCGGACACCGTCAGACACCTGCGGCGGGGCGGATGGTGATGGGTTCTGGCGAGGATGGTGATGATGGTGATGAAGGTGATGGAGATGGTGATGGTGATGACGGTGGTAGTGATAATGATGATGCTGATGGTGATGACAATAATGGAGATGATGATGCTGATGGTGATGACAATAATGGAGATGATGACTTGCGGGTTATTGCATTAATTTGTCAAAAGGAATTAAAATCGAGCGATCAAGTTCAAACATAAAAGGTGAATAACAAAATAGATGAGATAACAACGGTCGAATGCGTAATGCGGAATGCGAAATACCTAATCGCTCGACGCTCGTCGACTTTCTAACTCTACTCTGAATGGCAAAAACAAAAAGCAGGTTGCTCCTCAGTCCTCACATAGTAGTCATTTATATCGGCTAATTTAACAAATATGGGGGCCAGGACCCAGGACTGGGCCTTTGGTAGGTAGGTACCGTTATTTTGAGTTTAGTGTACTTTTTAGTGCCAGTAAAACGCCGTAGTTGGCGATGAACGAGCGAGCGCGACAGAAATGTATGATGAATTTGAACACGATAGGGTAG
>JARBER010064515.1:0-11868 GCA_030265075.1 Balanus glandula | reverse complement strand
ACGCATACGCATCCGTTTTTGACGCAGACGGATGCGTATGCGTAAAAACGCATCCGGTGTGTATTGGCCTTAAGTGATGAGGTTTGTGTTTTGTGAAGGATAATAAGTAAAAAATGTTATTGAACTCAGCGTTATGACGGACCGAAGACAAAGGACGATGGCTTTGTCATGAGGATGGATATTGCTCCACCAAAAAAAGACATGTATTTTTTATATTTTTTTAGGTTTTCATAACCTTTTTAAGCGGATTTGGTAGAAGCTGATATGAGTATTTGGTGTTGACCTATGTATGTACCTAATCGAATGAGAGTGTCTTTTATGATCGGATAATAGTTAAGACTAGTCTTGAGCGACCCCTTCCTTCATTCTTGGAAATGGCTGTCAATGTCATTTTCCACTTACATATGATGTTGTGAGGAATGCAGCTTTATATTAATTGAGAAATATTCATTAAATGAGACATTTATTTTTGCGATCGAACAAAAACTTCAGGTGGTTTTGTAAAAAGCCTTTTCCTTTGACCTTCAGCAATGAAGATAACGTTGAAAATGGCATTGAATGTCACAACTTTGACCTTCAGCAATGAAGATAACGTTGGAAATGGCATTGAATGTCACAATAGATGCAGTATTCGTAATAATCGTGTCCAATTGACCTGCTCCTACATATTGAAGTGAATCGCTAATCAACGCATAATTATGATCGGAGCCCATCGCTAACTTCATGGGCAAACGAGAGGAGGAGCATCACGAGTGCGCCTCTCTTGGGTGTTTGGTCACTGGATGCGCCACTCTTTTGTGCAGTAACCTGCTTCGAGTCGTGAGTGCCAGCTTCACTCAATTTCATTCTGCACTGCAATTTGTTAGACCCGAGATTAGATACGATTGGAAAAGAACACATCCAAGGTGTATCTAACCAAACGCCAAATTTGATAACAATCGGCCAAGCCGTTGTCTAGTTATAACTATTGAACACTTTTAGGCAACACCCCTCAGGCGCACTCGACACGCGCAGTGGTAGTCATCCACATAGCTCGTCACTGATCTCCAGAAACGGCTGGATGGGTCTGCTCAGCAAAGAAGACCGCTTGTCAATTGGAAATACAGTTGCAGATATTCTCAGAAGCGTCACTACAACTGTGATCGGGTTAAGTTGGATTGGACCGCTCGTATTCATATTTTCCCCTCATACCACGGTCCAATACTACAATTGTCATCGAATGTATAAACACAATAATCTATTCGTCCAATATGATGTTGATATATGCAGTGACGAACCTCATCGATGAGAAAGTGCTCAGTAATTATAGCACTGCTAGCTACTTCCATATCTATCGTGTCTGGCATTAACATGAGTTGAATCTTGCATATTGATGTAGCTTTGTAAGCGTTTTAAATACATCGTCGATGGCTTGTATTTGACTATATCGACTAGCGTCCAGAAACTGTAGCGTAGCTCATTTCGTTAAACGAAATTAAAACAAGGAGAAATACTAATATGAAATGTCCAGGCATTCTGCAGAATGACTGACTTTTGACTCAGGCAGTTTGCAGAGTGCCTGATCGGTCAGGCATTCTATAGAATGTCTGGGCAATCTACAGATTGCCTGGCCGGCCAGGCATTCTGCAGATTTCCCGGGCAGTTTGCAGAATGCCCGTGTTTTCAAATTACCCGTAACATATATACTTAATAAGGCTCCCATTTCCACCAATTTCCTCAAATTGCAGCATATTGAACTGTTTTTAGTGCAAAAAAACTATGGCCTATCTCATTCTAATCCCAGTCCATTCTGTTCCGTTCCATGAATTCCTCAAAAGGTTGCCCCATTTCTATCTATATTCAGTTCATGTCCATATCCATATATTATTTCCATTCCATGAAGGGCTCCACTTTCGACCCAACCGGAGGTCCTTTCGACCGGCCCGGGAACCCTTTTGACACGCCCGCCGGGGCCCTTTTAATCCGCCCGGGGCCCCTTTGACTCACTTGGGGGCCCTTTCGACCCAACTGGGGGTCCTATCAAACTACATCGGGCCCTGTCGACCTGCCTGGGGGCCCTTTCGACCCAACCAGGAGCCCTTTCGACCGGATAGAGGCTGTTATGAACGGCCCGGGGCCCTTGCGACTCGCCCGGAGGTCCTTTTGACGAGCCCCAGGGCTTTTTCGAGCCGCCTTGGGCCTTTTTGGTCTGTTAGGGGCCCTCTGACCTGCACAGGAGCCTTTAGAAACGTTCATCGGGCTCTCTGGGCTTTCAGAGAGGGCCCTGGTGACTCTTAAGACCTCTGAAATGCTCTAAAATTTCTTTTAAAAAATCTGCGCTTCGCGCGGTCTCATCCACCCTTTAGCCAATAGCCATATCCTTAGTACCGAGTTCCTCCTAAGTACAAAATGATAATTAAGTAATTATACAATACCTATGCATTGACGTAATTTATCATGAGAGACGTTAATAAAATGGAATGCGAGTTCATCCGAAAGACTTGCGATAATAGCACGCTAGACACCGCTCTCTATGGTGCAATATTTTACTGACCGTGAAATAAAGTACATTGATTTATGTAGCAATCCTAGAGAATTGGTCATGTGATATTACACTCAATATTCTATGCTCGGTCTGAGTTTTCTGAGTAGCGCCAGGTCACGAACCCACAGGAGAGCGAACTTGAGGCTTCCTCTGCATCATTGGGCCGAGCTTGAAATTACGACCCCCGTGGTCTCATAACCTTGGATGAGTGATTAAGAATGAGCACCGGGGCACTAACTGCGATAAAGACGAGTGCAATATTTACTGAACTGAAACGGATGCCTCTGGTTAAGTGGTGTCGTCATTGACCTTTAGGATTGACGAACTCATGTGCTGTCTGATTGATGTGACTGATATAGTTTATTGTTTATTGTTTTTGTGTATTGTTTATTGTTTATTTATTTCCATAATGAACATGATGTATGGATGAAGTTATGATTGGATCGGCACAAAAGCAAAAAGCTTAAATCAAGGCGCCTCTCCAACAAAACGAAACATGAACAAAGTCATAACCAGCCGCCACAAGCAGACCCACGACACCCCGCCCACCCGTCCGGTCCTTCAGGTCAGAGTGTGGTCATACTGACCCTAACCACAGCTAGACGGACCCTGCCTTGGCTGAACTGGCGGGTGTACTGTCCTGACATGACCTGAAGGCCAATAGGACCTGACCTGACCTAACTAACCTAGTGAGCTTGATAGACAGTTGGCGGCCAGAGTGACCAGACGAGATGAATGAATCTATCCTGTCCTGACTTGACCTGACCGACCTGACCTGACCATGCCTGAACTGAACTGTCCTGGCCTTCTTACCTGACCTGACCTGACCTGAACTAACCTGACCTGACCTGACCTGACTTGACCTGACCTAACCTGACCTTGTCTGACCCTACCTGACCTGACATGACCTAACCTGACCTTATCTGACCTTACCTGACGTAACCTGACCTCCTAGTGAGGTTGACTGACCTGGCGGGCAGACGGATTCCACCAGTCGCCACACGCTGTTGTGGACGGGGCCGAAGGCGGTGACGAGTCGGGTCAGCAGACCATCCCCTAACAGGGCGTACAGGGCCGGACAGAGGCGGTCCAACACCAGGTACCCGACGGCCGGGCTGCGGCGGCTGTCTCCGAGCAGCCGACCTCCCACTGCAACGGCAGCACACACTACCACTCACTGGGACACCAGTAACTGGTAACACATGCACTCACGACACCAGTAACTGGCTGCAGCGGCAAGACAGCCACATGGCAACACACGCGAACGGTGCCGTCATCTAAGCAGTTGATAATTTGGGCAACAGTAATCTTGGGCCAGAGCAGCTTACATTGACACTGAAAGTGAAATAACAGTCAATGCGGATTGCGGAGGAAATCTAATTCAAACTAGAAGCTAGAATGTGGTAAGTAAACTATCGCAGAAATTGTGTGGTGGTGGCTTTGCAAGTGACTAATGCGCTCAGTTGGGATTAATATCTTACCAGGCTCATTTGTTGACAAAGATATTGCGCTTGATTGGAAGTAAGCCACGATGGATGACACACTTTCAGTGATGAGGCTCAGCGCATCTGAAAAATAGTGATGGCTAGATGGGTACCTTTTGTGTAAGTGCTCATTGTCTAATAAGTTCCACTAAATATTCAACCCGTATGCCTTCCCGAACACTGATAAGAACCCGACACTTAGCACTTAGCAGTTATCATGAAAATAAAGCTAACGTCTCACAAGTTATTCCATTATATGAAGTATGGGTTATACGGCACGATGCAAAATTATATGGGGAATTTATTTTTCTTCAATATTAGCGTGTTGTTCAACATGATCATGCCCGACATCAACTACATGTCTAACATCTAAAACCAATGTGCTGTGCCCTTTGAAATGCAATATTAATATTTAACGTAGCCAAATAGAGCACATTGTTTACAAATGAGTAAAATGAAATTATAACTAGTATTGTCCTTACACAACGTATTCATCTATCAACTATATACGTACCCTCGAAGCTGTCCCTGTGGACGACGATCACCCGTCTGGCCTGGGAAGGCGACTCGGAGCGCGAGCTGTCACTGCCGGAGTGAACCCCGAACGAGGCCGGCAGCCTCATCTCAATCCCCGAGTCCACCGACTGATGACGGTGCTGTCCTTCTGCGGACGTCTTCCCCGACCCCGGCTGGTAAGGATCACCGCGCTGTCTGGACAGCACCGGCTGGTGGCACCCAACCGACTTGGTTCTCGATGTCTCCTCCGATCCAGTGAATTTCTCCAGCTCCTTCCGATTCGCGGCTGCGAAATCGGCGGCATCGCAGAACCAGTGATTCAGGGACTTGCCCGAGCCCGTTGAGGAGCCGCTGGTTAGAGTGGCGTGCCTCGTGGATCCCTGCGCCGGTCCTGGCTCCCGGTCTCCGCCTGACGGTCGTTCGGCTCCCTCATCTCCCTCCTCTGTCCCTCCCTGCATGCTGGCCGACCGGCACTGCCCAACGTGTAGTGCAGAGGGACCATCCGGGGACGTCGGACCCCCAGAAAGTCGGTCCATTTCCCTCTGGAACTCCTGGGGCAGCAGCATGCGCAAAGATCGCCAGTCTCGGATGGCAGACATGTTTCCCCGGATCGCCGTGCGGATGTCGTTGCAGGAGTATGGCCGACGCTGTGGAGAGCCGTTGACTGTCGGCGTCAGGCGGCCGGTTGGTATGGGTGAGTTGACACGCTGGTAATCGGCTGGCAGCAGAGAGTTGACGCGCTGGTAATCGGCTGGCAGCGGGGAGTTGACGCGCTGGTAACCGGCTGGCAGCGGAGAGTTGACGCGCTGGTAATCGGCTGGCAGCGGAGAGTTGACGCGCTGGTAACCGGCTGGCAGCGGAGAGTTGACGCGCTGGTAATCGGCTGGTAGCGGGGAGTTGACGCGCTGGTAACCGGCTGGTAGCGGGGAGTTGACGCGCTGGTAATCGGCTGGCAGCGGAGAGTTGACGCGCTGATGACCGTTCAGCCCCGGAGAGTCGACGCGCGGGTAGCCGCCCGGAGCCGGGGAGCATGATCCTCGAGAGCTTCCCAAACTGGGCGAGCCTGATCCCCTGGAGTTTCCTAGCGCCGGCGAGACTGATCCTCGGGAGCCTCCAAAAGCCGGAGAGCCTGATGAGCCCCGAGAGCCTCCCGGAGCGGGCGAGTTCACTCTCTGACCGCCGCTGGACGCGGGGGAGGTCTGAGCACGCTGACCCCCGGACGCCGCCGGCGTTGGTGAGTGACGACAGGGAATGGTGATCGGACTGCGCTCCAAGAACGGCAGACCTGGCAGCGTGTAGTGAGGGAAGACGTAGACAGCGCCAGTGGCCGAAGCTGTCTGGCAGCCGCGGTCCACCCCGGGCGCGGGGGCAGCAGAGGCGGTCTGAGTGGGGCCGCGTGGCCGGCCACCGGCTGGGGTTGGCTCCCGACACCGGTCGGTAGAGGACTTGGCTGGATGGCGCCTCTCAGCACCCGAGGACTTTGCTTGTCGTGGCTCTGGGAGACCTGTGTCCCTTCTTGGCACACCCTGTTGCGTGTCGGCCCTGAGAAGATATCGCCGAAGGTCGTTGCAGGGAGGCTTGCCCCTGTCCTTGACCCTCGCAGGGATCACCTCGCTTTCTGACCCGAGATTATCCGCCCCTGAGTGTGATTCCACCCCGTGGCTGTCGCCTCCAACATCCACCGGTTCCGTACGACGACCGGCGTCCCGTTCCTGTAGAGGTGGAAGGACCTGCTGCGGCTCTGGAGTTGCTGGCGGCGACGGCGGCAGGCACTGCTGCCTCCATGTGGTCGTCTCTCGCGTCTCCGTCGTCTCCCGAGGTGCCCTCGTCTCCCGCAGCGGCAGAGACGGCGGAGACGCAGAAGGAGACTGACACTGCGCCTGCCATGTGGTCCGCGGGCCGGCCGGCTGCGCTGGGTGCGGTGGTGAAGGCAGCAGCCGAGCTGGGTGTGGCGGCGAGGGAGTCAGTCGCTGTTCGGGCCAGTAGGGCCGATGCTGCTGCTGCACGGGACCCTTCTGCTGCTCCGGCCACGAGGTGAGGGGCGCGGCAGCAGGTGGGCTGGCCGACGGAGACGAAAGAAATTCTGGGGAAAACGATAAAGGTTATTTGTGAAAAAGGGAGGTCGACTACAATACAAATAATTCCCCCTCCTCTCTTGGTCCCTGTAACCACCTATACCAGAAAACAATAGATATATTTCAGCATAAATTATCACCTTATACCTATCCGTTTGAATGTGATCAAGCATTGTTGTATCTCGAAAAGGTAATATAGACGATTATATTTATTCAAAAACTGATTCAGATCGGGCCTCACTGAAAACTAGATCCTCCCTCCCCTCTTAAAAATACTTTCTTTCAAATTTCAGAGAATCTGCCGATAAGCTTATTTAAGGAAAAACCAGAAAATGTCACGAGTCTTCCTCCAAGCGTTCGGAGATATTTAATAAAAAAACATAGGTGAAGGTTAAAACGACCCCCTGTCAATAATTTGGTTACAAACCTTTCGTTATTTTCACAGAGTAAAAAAACATCGTGAAAACGACTAGCATGATACATCGACTCAGAAGGAAATTTGCATCGGGCTGCAAACACCTGAAATAACTTTAAGGAAAGTCATTTCAGGTAGTCACAGTTCCGTTATGTACAATGTCCGGAAATACTTTGACACAAATTAATGAAGTACCTACCTAGTCACCTTTACGGTGAGCATACAATTTATTTGACAAAACAACTGCCCATTGTAAGTGCTAAGTGCTCAAGTTCTCAACTTTTCGGAACATGACATCCAACTTTTGGGAATTCGGCGGTAGACTTGCAGCAGAAAGAACACAGCGGTTTCTTTACAAGACATTTCGGAACATTCCGATTTCCGAGGCAATTTTTGACTGGCTCTCGCCTTCTATTCTATTTCTAATTCTATTCTATTTCTATTCTGCCTAGGTCGTGGGATGACATTCGTCTGGCTGCGTGAAATTCGTCTGACTCGAGTCGTGCAGCGATTCACATGTTCATACCGTTGTCTTATCCCTACCACCACTCCGACATTACAACTGATTTAATGGTCCATGATCATGTCTATACTGGAAAGCAGAACGATGTCTCAAATTAGGCCTGATTAGCTCAATCGGTAGGACGCTGGTTTGCGGAGCAGGCGGACCCGAGATCGAATCCCGGTGCCGCCCGCTCTTCAGACCGGTGCCCCCGGTTGGCTAATCAGGTGTGGGGTAGGCGGCTCCCACACATTAGCCGTACCCTTGGGAGGGGAAGAAGCCCTTCTTTAATTGGGCCATGTCCCGTTGGTGGTGAATGTGAATAAATAAATAAAAAATAAATTACGCAATTCCAAATTCCAGCCCTATCATCTTCAGACATCCCAGTTTATCTTGTAGCCGAAGGCTAGCAGGTCTGAAATGCAAGACGGGCAGCCGGAAATCGCTACCCACCGCCGTGTGTGGTCCGGTGGTCTGAAATGAAACAATCATCGCTGAGTGGGCCGCCCGCTGCTCTGAAATGAAACACCTGCTCCACTGACCGCTGGGCGCCGTGGCCGGGGCCGAGTCTGTGGCGTCATCACTGGTGACGAGAGCCACGTGGCCGCTGGTCGTCACCGCCGCCGCGTCACTACTCGTCACCGCTGCGCCGTCCTCGCTGGTGGGCGGCAGAGCGCCGCTGCTGCTTTCTTCAGCGTCCAGAGAAGGGAGAAGGTCGTCCGCCTCGAAAGACGAGCAGTCTAACGAGTCCATGGAGATGTTACTGAACAAGCCCTGCTCCTGCAGAGGCACGAGAGAGAGTGGTGGAACATAAGTCTGCGTGATGTACCATGTATGTACATACCTATAGCAGAGAAATGTTAAGATCATAAACGTTGAAACTTTGTAGTCATTTGTATTTAGCATGCGCTTGGAAACATCCTCTATCACAACCTGAAACTGCGCTATTATTGACGGCATTTGTGTCTGTTAGAGCACGGGACATTAATTAGTACAAATATTTGCGTATCTGACAAACATACAAGTAGTGCAAGACGAATCAGCATCAGCAGGTATAAAACAGCATCTACCTACCCCGTACATATCGTTGCTGTAGGCTGAAATTTCGAGTATACTGTCGATGTCGGCGCGGCAGAACTGCTCCATATCGATCTGTGCCAGCGTGGCGTCCACGTGACAGGAGAGCTGGTTATAGCTGCGGGAGCCCATCAGCTCGGGACAGCGCGGCTGACGGCTGGTGGCTGTGTCGCTCTGACCGCCCTCATACCTGCGGTGGAGGAATATATATCTACTCAGCAGAGCCCTACACCGAGTATCGGCTACGGCAGGCATCGGCTACGGCACTCTCTACACGGTGAATTCCGTCAACTTCCAGGCCACAGCCCACTGGATTGGGAAATAAAGCCATCTCTCATCCAGCGGCTGAGTTCCTAACATACAATTTTCGTAGAAATCAATAAACATTTTACATATGCGTTTCATGCGATGGTGGCACAGCTAATCATTGAGAAGTTTCTGACATGTATTTGTAAAAAGGATGCTGTAGATTCCATTTAGGCCAACCAGAACTTCGCTGACTTACTTACTTGAACTTGCCACTTTATGCTCCCACGAACGTCTTAAAGGTTTTCTGAGGTATCTTAGCAGATGAGTTCACAGGAACATTCTACCATTATGTAAAGTTAAAACCCAGACTCACTTTGAGACGTCTGCATGATTAAGCCAACCCTTCAAACCAACTCGTCGCCATCCACGTCTCCACGAAACTGGCAGATCTGTCCAATTCAGCTCTAGAAACCTGCCGCTGCAGCTACTGACGATAGCTAAGCACAGGCCTGCATTTACACCAGCATTCCATTAGCGCCAGCCGCTTGTTCGCCTCAGCATGCTGACGATTGCACAGCATCACCTGCCTGCCGATATCGAGCAGCAGCATGACTGCTGACTGCAGGGCCGATGTGCAGCACAGCAATGCACGGTGTGGTGGGCTGCATCCCAGCCGCCGAGTATTGTGACGCAGCAGTTGCAGATCAGCTGGCAGCTGCAGTAGGCCGGACCCGGTCCATACCGAGCCGCGGCACAACACCTCCAGAAACAGCCTCAGCTGACCGCGCCCGTGCAGCTCTCTGGTGCAGCTCAACTTTACATGAGCGCAGCTTCCTCGCTATTGACGGCAGACACACATGGGTGGGCCTTTGTTCGCCCGGCGCTCACTCTCATAACTATAGTTAAGCTTAGTTACGTGTCCGATAACAATCAACCACGATCATTTTCAGAAGAGGGATCTGCGTTGCCAATGCGTTTCAAGGAAGTATGGAATATGCGATGTCGGAACCTTCTTGTATGTTTTTTGGATTGTAGATAAAAGGGGAAATATTGGTTGATGGATGTGTTTGCAGGGACGTTGGAGCCGTGGGGGCAATGGGGGCGACCCGCCAACACAGCTTAAGACCTGCGGGGGCTACGCCCCCACAACTTTGGAGCTACGTGTCGGTTCCCCCTCGTCTTGTCCGCGATCTTTTAACTCAGAATTAGATAGGCACGTAATGTGCATGAGGAAGGTACCATGTTTTGATGCTCTTTGGAAAGGCAAATCGTATCATTCTCTGTATACAAACAATAGTAGAGGAACATCCATTTTAATAGCCAAAGAACTGAATCATGACGTACTTTTTTAATTCAATTGCGATAAAGGCAATTCTGTTTTTCTAGGATGTTAGATAGGCACAGAAACATACACATTAGGCAGCATATGTTTTCAGAGCTCCTAACAGAGCTGAGCCAGATTTTTATAGACGGATTGATGATCTAATAGACCGATCTAATAGACCGAAGAGCGGGGAGAAAGTCCAAACGACCGATCCCCGTCCGTGTTGCAGTGCGCAGACACGAATGTGCAGCGCCTAACGTGCCCACGGCGGATGGTCGGGGACCCCAGCGATGGCTCACACAGCCTCCGCGACTGACGCTTCGCCAAACACAACAGGTGAACAGCGACAAAGCGGCTACATCTGTATCGCGTCTCAAGATAGGCCACCTGAACGTGAGATCAGTGACGAGACATCTGGACGACATCAATCTCCTCATGCAGTCTGAGCGACTGGATGTGCTATGTCTCAGCGAGACATGGTTAACTGAGACAATGGACAGCAGCACTCTCTTGTTTCCTGGGTATAGTATTGCCCGAAAGGACCGGAGCAGGCGCACGGGTGGTGGTGTGGCCATCATCCATCGAGACAGCCTGACTGCTGAGCTGCTGAGTGTTCCTGGCACCGCCTCGTCACGCGAGTCCCTGTGGCTGCAGCTGACCGGTCGGAGACAGATCGTCATTGGTGCCATCTATCGGCCACCAGGCACACCAGCAGTACCTGCAATAGACGACCTCCACGACCAGCTCATTCAAGTCATGGCAAAGGACAAACCTACATATGTGCTCGGCGACACCAACTTTGACATCTTGCGCCCAACCAAAGCAGGAGTAACACCATATATGCAGCTGCTGAGCGATCTCTCGCTTAGCCAGCTCATTACCGCTCTTACTCATCCCGGACTGAACCCGACATTAATAGACCACATCATTACCAACCAGCCTAACCTTACCGCGGACGCACGCGTGATCGCGTGCAATATCAGCGATCATGACCTGATAACCGTATCCGTCAACGGCATTAAGACCCGTCATCGGCCGTAGATCATCACTGTACGGTCTACACGGGACCTCAATCAGGACGCACTTTGTCTAGACCTACTCGTATCCGATTGGTCAGCTTTATACCAAGCAACGAGCACCACAGCTAAATGGTCTGAATGGACAGATGTGTGGGACCCGATCATCGAGCGTCACATGCCGCTCAAGGAGATCAAGATCCGGGATAAATCGCTGCCGTGGCTGTATGACGACAGTGGGAAAGAGGCTATTGAAGCACGAGATAGAGCACGGGAGGAAAAAGAGCGGACGCCGTGTGATGAGACAGAGTGTGAGTATCGCTCTTGTCGAAACGCGGTAAAGACGGCACAACACCGTGCGTGCTCCGAGTACCTACTTCCTTACGTCCTTTAGACACTCTAAATCCACCACCTGGTGAGACATCCGCCGATTCCTCGTTTCGTCACGAAAACCTGAGCCGAAACCTGACAACCCAGCAAGCCGGCAAGCTGGTTGGTTTGACCGGCTAAACCAACACTTCGCGACTATCGGCTCTACTGTGGCGGACAGCCCGGCGGCGTCAGACACCGGGGAGACGCTCCACCCCCGCCCGCCGCGGGTCTGCAGCCGAGCATTCAGCCCGCGGCCAGCCACCCTGCCCGAGCTGTCCGCGGCCCTGCAGCGCATGGGATCATCCAAAGCGAGT
>JARBER010064404.1:0-11870 GCA_030265075.1 Balanus glandula | reverse complement strand
TTTTATCGTATCCAATAATTCAAGCAGTAGTTTCTTTACGTAAGAAAAATATATTTGACATTACAATGTCAGTAGACTCACTCCCTTTAAAGGTGATAAAAGGCCTTAGGTATGTATCTTTTTTATAGAAGAAGATTACCACTTCTGCACGTAAGGATGCCTCAAAGTACATGTTGATGTTACCGCATAATTTCACCTGAGCAGAACAAAAATTGGAAATAGTACAAAATGATTTTGTCGAGCTTTTGAACGCTTTATTATTAAATATATATGTTTTGGTCCACGTCCCATTGTAGCAGAGTTAAGGGGGGAGGGGGTGCACGGCGAAGCTGGCGCCAAGCACCGGGGTTCGGGTTAAGGACAGTTATTGCGATACAAATTTCAATATAACACTTGATAGAGAATATGGTCCAAAAACTCAAAACTCTCAATTTTGACGCATGATCATTTGGCATTGATCTGAAATTTTACTTTATTTAAAATATTTTGTGCATGCTTTATATGCGTCTCATTAAGAGCTCTGGATGTCCGCCTTGGGCGTCTTGCTACGGTTATTGATTCGGTAAATAACGAAGGGGCAGAATTTGCCCCGTCCCCTCCCAGCTGGAATCGATTGGCTGGAATCCCCGTTGGATGCGATTTAATAAACTCGCTTCGCTCTTTTGTTAATTCAGCAAATTGTTCTCATTCCAATTGGATAATTTGCTTAGTTAACAGTTAACACTCAGCCGGACGAAGTGAGACATAAACTGCAAACAAAATGTTACCCTCACTTCGGTATTTTATTATTCAAATTAGTGGTGGTCTACTCGACTTGAACATTCCCTCATTTTTTTTTTGGGGGGGGGGGCGTAGGGGGTTATTATACAGTGTGATCCCGAGCACAGTCATACGATAGTTTCTTGGCTCGTGTGATTGCGCTTGTATTAATTTTGTTCGATATTATTTTTTTATCCGATGTCTATTTGTAGGCTTGTGTACTGGTGTTGACCTGTGTATGGGCGTTTGCTGCAGGCTTGGGTCACACTGTGCCGGAACTAGAGGTGGAGAAGTATGGCCTGACTCCGATCGCCAAGACCCAGTTCTCCATGTGTGTTCCGGAGGTTGACGACATGCTGAAGGCCAATGACAACGTTAGTACAGTTTGCAGCCGATTTCTGAATATTTCTTAATTACGATTTGACTGGATTATTGCTGGTCTCTTCGTCCTTCGCCGATTTCACGTGCATGTTGTATATTGTATGTCATCTTCCATTAAGACTTGAAACATATCAATCGGGATACATTGAATGCCATTGTGTACCCTGTCTATTTTTTTCCGGGATATACTTATTGTTAGCATTCCAGGCTGAGGAAGCTACATCTGGCAATTTGGTCAAAATCAAACAAACAAAATGTTTAAGCCAATTTATGCTAGCCCCAAACAATGGCAAAGGACCATCTTACATTATTTTAGGGATTATTTATTTTATCAGCATTATTTTAGCATTATTTTTTATCTTATTTTAACGGAAAAAGAATCGTTTTGTACTCATAACTTTGGCAGCGACGAACGACTGAGTAAAACGACTGAGTTATTTTGAGACATCGTCAATCTGAGGTTTAGGTGACCTGGAAAGTCACCAGTTGACCTGAGACATAAAAATTGGACACCGTTAAGTTGGTCTTACTGCAGGCAACACGCTGGTCTTTTCCGCCTTCCTTTACGATGTTTGGTTCAAAAGTTAGCAGGTGGTCTTTTTAAGACCCCCCTGACCCTAAGATTCTGTTTAAGTAGGGCGAAGGTGAGAAATGGCGAGGGTTTAACATGTTTTTCATCACTTTCTGATACCTTTTTCGCATATTGACCTTGTGTGACCCGACCTTGACTTTTTGACTTTTTGCCAAAAACCACCCTTTAGCTCATGCGGGATGTGTGCCATACTTTGGAAAGCGCCTTGGGTGATATTGGTCGCCATCAAAGGCTTTGGATAGGAAGTGTGGCACAGACTGAAATAGCTTGATTTTGACCTTTGACCTAACCTGTGACGTCATCGGGGACCTCCAGGTCAACAAAAATTATTTTCTGTCGATGTAATTTCCTGGGCTATCCATTGCCGTTTGATTAAGCGCGATCATCCAATTGGTTCCGAAGATACGAGGGGGCTACCCCCCCCCCCCCACCCCAGTGACTCGTGTGACCAAAGTACGCCAGTAACTGGCGGGCTAAGTCCTACTGCATCAATACAAATGCATTGTGAAAACTTATAATATGGAGTAAGTGCTGCTGAACACGAATATCGCATTTATTTTTCGCTAACAGCGCTCAATTTCATAAAAAAAGTTTAAATATTGGGCTGACGTCATACACAGAATGGTGGATAGCAATGTTGACATAGTATGGCAGTAACTTAGTTCAGACAATGCTGACGCATAAAAGACAAACTATTGCATTTCTTTAAACCTAGAGTTTAGTGCTTTAAACACGCTGCTGTGTTCTCTAGTAACGATTCACGCAATGATTTTCAATGTTTTACTTTAAAACGAATCGACTATTATCATAAGAATTGTGCTACTATCAGCATTTGTGAAAGAGTGTCGACGTCATCAGTAACTAAGCCTCAACACTAATACATATGGGGCTTATTTTTAACAGATGTCAAAGTTAAACTCGAATATCTTTTGTATTAGACCATTGCGGTTGTTTTGTTGTGCCTTTGTGCTTATTTTGTTCTTTGTGCTTATTTTCAAAGCTCAGCACTCAAGATGGCTATCTCAACTCAAATATAATGTAAAGGTGGGACAGTCCCTTTAATACGATACTTTGTTTGAAAGCTCGAAACCATTGTTTAGGCGTGACATTCGGACCCAAGAAATGGAAATACAAATGTTGCCGCTTTTTTCTGTGTGCTGTATGCTAGAATATGATATTTAGAGCAGGTATAAAATTGAGCTTGACAAGTAACAATTTAACGTGCAACCATACGGGCCAGCAGTGATGGTCACGCCCATGTTACCATATGACTTACCCCCCCCCCCCTGTACATACATACAATATTCATTCATGACACACACAAGATATATCATACATACACTTGGAATAATACAATTGTAATAGGTGTCATTGTAGTGTTTGAGCCAGATAGTCCATCACAGCGCAGCAGGGAGACGTGGCTGGCAATGGGAGGTGCTTCTCCCTGGCTCCGGTGCCCCTGTCAAAGACGTGGCTGGCAATGGGAGGTGCTTCTCCCTGGCTCCGGTGCCCCTGTCAAAGACGTGGCTGGCAATGGGAGTTGCGTCTCCCTGGCTCTAGCACCCCTGTCAAAGACGTGGCTGACAATGGGAGGTGCTTCTCCCTGGCTCCAGCGTCCCTGTCAAAGACGTGGCTGACAATGGGAGGTGCTTCTCTCTGGCTTCAGAGCCCCTGTCTTGCTGCGTGGTGTGTACTGTGTAGCTGGGGGAAAAGTCCTTACTTACATAAATGGGCGTCATGTAACTAATTTTTTGCGGCGCCCTAAAGGCCATATCATAAGCATAATGACTAACAAGAAACCCAGCGCCTATGGCAAAGGGAATAATTGCGCATGATGCCAAAATTGCGGTACGTAAAAACCTCTATTTTATGTTTTTAATAACATGTTTTTGGCAAAGGAAAAGAAGAAGGAAAACGTAAAGGAGTTCGAGTAAATCCGGATTATCGTCGCCATGAAGTGTGGGTAGATTTATTAAAAGAACAGATCCATAAACGATATTTTTCGGCTACCTCTCACTGAGCATGCGCTGTCACATTAGCTTCTCTACTCCCTCCCCCGGTTGGCAGCACGTCTGAGGAGCGAAATTAGCGACGTGGTCCATCTGTGTCCCAAGTTTGTCAGTTTGGGTGCGAAACGACGCCCAAACGTGAATAATTTTTTGCTATCACTTCCCATTTCAAGAGTGAGTTTTCCACTACCAAATTTTGAATCATGTCTTGGTTCTGAAATGCTGATAACAAAAATGCATTATTCAATGAAAGTTGTAGTTGCCTTTTCATTTAAAACAGATCAATATTGTACGATTTTGTGCATAATTTTCCACTCTCGGGGTTTTATGGGGCTTAAATTTTCCAAACATCTCAAACATCCAAACAATTTTGCAATCTCGGGACACAGCGGCCAATTATTCCATAACCTAGCCTCTCTATCGTTCCTTGCCTAGTTCCAGTACTGAGGTGTAGAAAATGAACCTTGCACGTAAACTTCTTACCAAGACGTGTAACGCTGAAAACGTCTGGTGCCTCTTATCTAGTATCGCAGTGCAGAGCGATGCCTTACCAATGCGCGGTGTGCGAAGTCGGTGCTGGCAGGTGAATGTTTGCTGACGGTGCCGTCGGCGCTGGCCGGTCCGCAGATCCGCTCCGTCATCCTGTGCGGCATCGAGACGCACGCCTGCATCCTGCAGACGACCATGGACCTGCTGGAGCGCGGGTACGACGTGCACGTGGTGGCCGACGCCTGCGCCTCTCGCAGCCACCTGGACAGGTGAGCCCCGCCCACACGGACCGCCGAATCGCAGCGCGGGTCTCCGATCCCGAACATGCATCCCAAGATTGATCTGATCAGAGGCCTGACTTGCTCTACACATTCTACCACGGTAGATTATTTTGTATTACGCTTCTCTTGCACCATTGCGGTAAGAAAATAATATACGGTAAGAAAATGGTTATTACTCTGATTCTTATTGATCTACCAATACTGATTACTATCTGGTTACATATTTATTTCTTACCGCAATGGTGCAAGAGGAGCGTGATACAAAATCTACCGCTGTATAATGTGTGGTGCAAGATGCCTCTGATCTGTTATATGGGTCTGTGATCCACTGGGATCATAGATCCACCCTTAGTTTGTCGTTGGATCCATTGAGGTAATAGATCCGTCTTCAACATTATCGTAGTTGACGTATCCGTCGGATTCGAGATCGCAGGCACCGTTTGCATTGGAATCCACTGGGATCCCAGATCCTCTATTATATAAATTAGTATTTTTGGTACACACCGGGTTGCCCCATCTTCAAATAAAAAACGCGCCGAGTTTCGAGGCTCACCATTTTTTTTATAAGATGATAATATGATACTTAGTTCACCTATAAAATGATTCGTTCTGCGTTGAGCGAAACAAAATTCGTGTCCATCCGACAAAAGGTTCAACAACCATGGCGTATTAGCCCTGGCCAAACGAAAGGCGCGAACTTCGACAAAATAACGACTTTGGATTTTGGGAAAAAGCCCTCAACAGATATTTCCAAAGATTGCTTCACTGTATTCCGCGTTATCTCAGCTTTCAAATGGTGCATCGCTTGTAGTTTGAGCCCTCCGAACCCTTCCAACCAGCCGTGAAGAGTGCGCACACCACCAGCGGCACACCACCACTGACTTGTTGCAAAGTGGTAACCGAGGCTCCCAGCCTCATACTGCGCCGTGCTGCTGCCGGCTGTCGAAAACAGAATACTGCGCCTGAGCTGGATGGCTCCCTGGGCCAGACGGGGCTGGTGTCTCCCTGATCCAGACGAGCTCGTGACTCCCGTGACTTCGTGGGCCAGACGGACGGCGCAGCAGCCGAGCAGCCGCGTCGCAGCAGCTGTGGGCGTCACAGACGCGGCGCAGACGCGGCGCTGTGATCTCTGCAGGTCGCAGGGATGAGCAGTGAACACCGTTCTTTTCGCTGGAGCTTTGCGTTGAGCTTCGTGCTGCTCCCGTGTTGGGCCAGAATGCTCTCCTTTCCCGCTTCTCTGGGCGCCCGGCTGACAGGTGTGTCCGTGCTCGTGTCGTGGCAGGGTTTACGCGTTGGAGCGCGTGCGCCGGCTGGGCGGATTCGTCACCACCAGCGAGTGCGCCATCCTCAGTCTGGCGCCCGACGCCGCCCACCCGCAGTTCCGTCAGCTGCAGAAGGTGATCTGGACGTCGGCGCCCGACTCGGGTCTGCTGCCCACCCCGCCCTGAGGGCCGGCACGCGCCTCTCCCAGCCGACGCCTGCCTCTCAGACTCAGCGACCACACGAAACGCTCCGGACAACAAACGCAAGCACTGCTCCTGGATAGGCGTATTACTGAACACTCGACTATCAATAACTACTCATAGCGTTTATCTTAATAAAATATCTTCTCAGTTTCCATTGTACTCTGTTCAGTTTATTGTGTTGTATGGTTTCGGTCTAGTGAACTCCTATGTATAACGATGGACAGGATCAAACGAATGTCTGATGATATGAACTTAGTGTTTTTGCCAATTGGGGCGGTTGGTCTTGTGCTCACGCGCGCGCGCGCGTGTGTGTGTGTGTCGATATGTGTACACGGGGTGATGATGGGCTGAGCGGCCGGTGGCGTGACGCCGGCTCATCACGGCCAGGAAATGGACGCAGCGTTCCGCCGCCGCCGGTCACGTGACCGGCAGCGGGGTGCCGCGACCAGCCGACCTGGCCGGCCGAGTCGGCTCAGGGACGCGCTATTCTCTACATCCGCCGGGGCTGAGCTTAGCATGTGCACCTTATGAGATGAGGGTTGGGGTTGTGCTGTGCAATACGCCGCTCAGTTAGATCAGTGCAGTGGAGCGGCAGGTGTTACGGTAGGCTTAGTTCAGTGGAGCGGCAGGTGTTACGGTAGGCTGTGGAAGGCAGGTGTTGCGGTAGGCAGCCTGCTAGCGGGGGACGTTTAGCATCTCAGAATAACCACCGGGAGGCGATCGCTCGGAGCTGTGCCGTGGAGTTTCTGTACTGCTGGCTCGAGTGTGGCCGGCTGCAGGTCTCGTTGGCCTGTGTCAGCCACCGATTCACCTGGTCAGGGAGAGTGGCGGCTGGTGCGACACTGTTGTAACCACGTGATATGAGGGAGGGAGAGAGAGAGAACAGTGAAGGATATTGTACTAACCCAAGCTGGAAAAATATAGGCTATGAGGATGTATAAATAAATGATTTTGCAGAGATTTGCCTTTGCTTCGCTTGCTGCAGGCAGCCAACCATCAGTGCATTTTGTCTTACGCCAAAGTCCTTTTTGATGTTATGCTAGGTCATATTGTTTTGTTGGTTAGAATATTTCTCATTTTTTTGTATGAGAAAGTGCGTAAATGATTTAATATATAATGTTGACTCCTACCCTAGGGTATGCCAGAAAAAAACATGTCGAAAAACATTGTTGCGCAGGGTCAATGTGGCGTTTTCTCAGTGATGGAACTTTTTTCAAATCTATTGGGGTGGCACAGTGTCCAAATCATCATTATTAGCCGTTTTCTCCATGATTTTTTTTTGCGCTTTGAGGATAACATTTCAATGTTTTTAGGGTTTTGATGTTTGTTAAAAAAAACTTGAGGCTGAACATTTACCTACATGCGGTTTTTGTTAGATGTTCCCACTTCCTAGGGGAAAATGTGTCGCAAAAATTGCATGTATATACCTAAATGTTCATCTTAATGCTTATTTACAAAAGATCAAAGCTTTAGAAACTTAACAAATCTCTAAAAATATCCTCACAGCCCAAAGCTCCATATAGTAAAAACGGCGATTATCAAAACAGTGGACCACTGTTAACCGAATGTGGGTGTGCATTGTTCATACGCAGGAATGCGTTGTCCCTCTATAGTTGTAATAAAGTTCAGAATCGAGGCGTGGAGATCTTATAATTTCATTTTCAGCATGATCTATTGACTTTGGTGTCCCGTTTCTGTCGAAATTGTGGAACTTTTAAAGGGAGTGGGTCTAGGGACATTGTAATGTCAAATATATTTTTCTTACGTAAAGCAACTACTGCTTGAATTATTGGATACGATAAAATTCACGTCTGAAGCTCCTTTACTTGATTTTTTACTTAAATTATGTTTTGCGAATGTTTTGTTTCGATGTCAATAAACCATCACCTCTAAAACACGCAATGCACAAAACGTTTTTATTTCTGTTCGGCAGCAATATCAGCGTGCGCGAGCTGTCTTGTCGAATTGTTATTGGCCAGTGGTAACGATTATTTGCTAGCGTTCACACCTAGGGCAGTCATTCTAGTAGTGAAAGTTCTCTGGGGTAAATCGATAAAAAAGCGTCTGGCTAGACGCTTCCTGGGGTATTTCAAATATTTCTGCAACTAGAGTGAATCTGGACAAATGCAGTACGTAGTTAGATTCAGAAAAATCTGCTTTATTATCTAGTGTCAATAACTCAAAATCACCAATGTCAGTAGACCCACTACCTTTAACATTTGTTTGTGCAGTAAACGTTATAACGCTCACCTTGAACCCGAGCGTTGCTTGGCGTTATAACCGATGGGTGATACATCCGAAATTCCTGATAGGCAATGACATGGTTGCAAAACAACCAAAGGAAGACAAGGACACCTTCCCATGCGTCAGTAGGTACTCTGGTACATACCTACTCTGGTGATAATCAGATCGCAGATAGAATGTGACCTCATATTAACTGAACAATTTTCAAAATAAAATTATTCATCGTTTAATATTCTTTAAATATGTATACATATACGTCTTAACTTATTTTTGTTAAGAAGAAATTCGTATTCGTCTTTGGCGTACGAATTTCTGCCGAGGATCAAAGCTGGCAGTTACCGACAAATCATTTTGTTCAATAAATACGTTAGGTGATTATCTCATCACACCAGGTCTTTCATTGCTTATGTGGCCATAACAATGAATTAAAATAGAGCACCCGTCTCTTATCACACCCAGCAATGCTCGGTCCCAAGGTTGGCGTTGTAGGCGGCTTCTAGTGAAGTAGTTAACGCCTGGTGTTATGCTGTACCGCATAGCTTGAGGCATATTCCTGTCCCTAGATGGCACTAGTAGTGAGTGCCTGAAGTTATGTTGTACCGCATAGCTTGAAGCATATTCCTGTCCCTAGGTGGCACTAGTAGTAAACGGCAGTGGTCACTGGTCATGGTTTATGATCAATCGGGTCGTGGACCATGATCGAATCGTCACATAGTCAAACCACAAACAATAGCAGTGCCATTGGGTTATTCCAGGTGCAAACCACATAAAGAAGTTCATACCCTGCTGCAAACAATGACTACAGCAGGTAAATATTAAATCATACGAATTTATGTATATTTAAGAGTTCAAATTCTGCGCCACAAAAATAATGGAACCACTTTGGTCAGTCCACTTGCAACCCCAACCGAAAACATCTTCCTACGCCCCTGGCGCTTTATTTGAAGTTGGGGTTGCAGCTGCAACACCAAAAGTATGGGTTCCTACGCCCATGCTTTCATTGCCGATAGAAGGCCTTTTTGCACAAAAATTAAACTAAACAAAGTCCAATTAGATTTCAGATGGATCCAATTCGATCTTGGATTTTCGAATTTGACTTTTTACTAGGGATATATTAATGTTGCCTATTAATGTTTTAATGCCTTCAGCGCGTTCCCGTTCATTTGACCTGTAAGGTTATGACCGGGAATCCTGAATGTCCCCTGACACTAGATTTTGGCCCAGAGAATCGTTTGATATTACTTTAAGCAAATCGTACGGTAACTTAAGGCTTCAGTGCGTTCCACTTTCTTTGAACCGAAATATGGCCTGGTAGGTCATGAACTCGAAGCTGAAATGTCTTACTGACGTTAGATTTATATTAGAGGTGGCACTTTTCTACCCACCTACCCACGAATCGTGGGTAGTTACTACCCACGTGAGTAGTTGTGGGTAGTGTAAGCAATAATTTGACTGACGTGGGTAGTTGGCGGGTAGCAGAATTGTCATCTTTCTCAGTGACACTTTCTGTGGCAATGCTTTCAACTTTATTTCAGTAACTAGGCTTTATTTCAGCAATAACATTGCAGTTTAATGCATAAATTTGCATGATACAATGTTCTTTGCTTAAATTTTATTAAATATTAAAATAATTAAGTATGTACATGTTGTGGGTAGTTGTGGGTAGCTGTCAGCTTATTTGAGCAAGTGGGTAGTTGTGGGTAGTTTAACGGGGTTTGCGGCGCGGCGCGGGTAGCCGCAGGCCTGAAAAGTGACAGCTCTAATTTATATCCAAGGAATCATTTAATACTGTTTTTGAGCAAATCGGACGGCAACTTACGGCTCCAGTGCGTTTTCTTCCTTTGATCTGAAATTTGGCCTTGAAGGTAAATCGCTATCGTAAAATCAAAACAATATCCATCAGTCACAGCCATCAGCCAGCTCGCACCGTCGGGTCGCGACGCTGGCGGTCCTGCTGTGGTCTCGATCGTGTCGGTTCCGGATCCGCTTCGCCAACCTCGATTCTGGTTTTGGAACTCAAATCCATATAGCTCAAAAAATTACCGACGAATTTGCAATTTGTTGACGTCATCCGATCCGCTATTTTTTTTTAAATTAACTTACATCGACCGTCATACGTCGTTTTGTTTTTGACCTATTAGCAAAAAATATGTAAGAGGGGCACAAAAAGTTCCCCTCCCTCTAGTGCGCGTGTTAATTAATATTATGACACGTGGGTTGTCATGGTGACGTGTCATTGCGTTCTCTATCACTGCTAGAAAAAAAAACAGCATATGGAAAAGTTTCCTACTTTTCAAAACGCAGCAACTTGCATGGGCTACTGTTTATCTGGGCCACCCTGTATAACGGCTGCAATAGCAAATGCGTCTATATTATGAAATGTTATCAATATGAAGATACTATGATGATGTTGCCTTGCCTACGTAGTCTCACTCACAAGGGCATATCGCCGCCCCCGCTGACAGCACAGCAGGCATGTCACACACTGCTGATAGCACAGCGCGTATGTCACACACTGCTGAATGCAAACGATCCTCGGATATGGCCCCGTCGCGGCCAGCCTGTCATTTATTGACGTTCGTTAACAGCGCGGCGGCTGTAGTATCAGGAGTGGCCGCGAGTCGGACCGCCCGCTCCGTGCCGACTCCACTTATACAAGCTACACACGCCACGACACCGCACCTTGGCTCAACGTTAAAATACCACTGGCTGTATCTTCATGTTGGTCAATCCAGTTATGACTCGTAAAAATAACGCTCTGGCGGGGCATGCATAATTAGTTGCGTGGCATGCATAATGGGCTCTACCACAGGCGTCCGATCGACCCAACAAGCGTATCGACCGAGTCACAAGTCGCCAAGTAGCCCACACCGGTAATGCGGTCAACCACGTCTAGGAGAAGCCGCGTTTTAATAATATATGTATATATATATAGGTATATCACAGGATAAATGTGAGGGGGGGGGGGCAAAGAGGCGGCCGCCATCTTCCACACACATTTGCACAATGCACATAACAGTAACAAGACACATTATCCATGTCTTGCTGAAGGGTGACACTGTGAGAAACTCCAAGCTATCTCAACAAGAAGTAGGTACCTATAACAAAGATAAAACAGCATCATTTCGAAATATAAATTACCACGTCTAGGCGACTGCGAGCTTCGTGAGATAACAGCTATCTCGGGAATGGTCATGGTCTTTTGGAGAACTGTGGTAGATCTATGGGGTTCGAGATTGGGGTGGGGGGGGGGGGGGTAGGGGCAGGAATATAATCAGCGAAGTAGTTGCTTACTGGGAACTGGAGTAGAATCGGGTCATCAGCGTGAAGAGTCGTTCATTGGCGGGGGATCCTCAGCGCAAAATGTTCCTTGACCGGGGAGAGTTTTTCCTAATTATCACTACTTAGGGTAAGTGGGGGTAACCCCGCCATACCTCCTATCGGCGAAGTTATTAACTAAATGAAACATCTGGAGCCCTTTTTCTAGTCGCTGCCGTGCGCGCGGCATGACACGAGTCGCTCAGTGACACTTCCGGAGAGTTTTAGAAAGTTGTAGGCACATGCTGAAAAAGTTGCATGTTGTTATAAGAATTACTGATATGGTAATCGGTATTCCTTGTTGTCTGTATATCTAATTAAGGTGATTTCG
>JARBER010064403.1:0-18786 GCA_030265075.1 Balanus glandula | reverse complement strand
ACCCGCGATCCCCAGGTCACCAGAGGTCATCAGAGGTCGGCTGGGGTCGGCACGTGTGCCAGGATCGGCAGGATCTTCTCCGGATGCCTCTCCGGAGCCGCCGGAAGTCGCTGGTTTCCGCCGGAAGCCGCCGCTGTGTCGGTCACGTGACTTGTTCTGCTGCGCCGCTCTGCCTGCGCGCTCGCTCCCTCTCTCTCTCCCTCTGTCCCTCTCTCGTTCTCACCTCGCTCTGAACCCTGCAGTGGCTCCGCTAAAAGAAGCAGAAAGAAAAGAAAAAACGCCGGTTAGTGGATTAGCGGTGCGACTAGAAAAAGAGACGCGAAGAAAAGGGCAGACTCGCAGCAAAATTTCGAAAAATAAAATCATGCTTTGAAAAACATCACACGAGACATTTTGCATGAAAAAACTTTAGAAGACACGAATCTCCAAAGGTTTCCAACACAAAATATTGTGTGTCAAAGCATGATTTCAAGCACATCGAAATAATGCCGGTGAGTCTGCCTCTTTCTTTCGTCTCTGCTAGGGGGTCCCGAGAGGGACAGTGGGCGTGGCCTAACAAGCAACGAAAAAACGTCGGCCTGGGTTGAGGGGGAGGGGGTGACAGCTGGCTGCGGCCGGTAAGGGGGGTACAGAGATCGCTGCGAGGGGGGGGGGCTGCACCCACCGCCAGTTAAGCACCCGATCCGCCACCATATTGCGTCTAGTTCTGTCAAATACAGCAGATTGTTGTTTGGCGGTTACAGCAGATGGCTGCATGAAGTTGCTCGATAGCTAGCCAAAATTGGTACGTCTACTATGCTTTAGGCCGTTAACTGAGCTTTAATACATCAATTCAGTTGCTAGAAGATATTTATATAGCATTGGACGACGATAGCTGTATGGTATCGGTCTTATGCAAGACCATAATCGTCGACATTTAACATAAATAAAGAGCATGCGTTCAAAACTAAGCAACATAAATTTGCGGGCATGCTGCTTTGATATAGAAGGCTTTTGCGCTGCAAATAAAACAGAGCCAGCGCCACACTCAGCGGTTTCCAAACTGCCGCCGTCGAGTAGCTAATCGCGACTGCGTGCTTCGTCAGTCCAGGCGCGGGTTTGGAAACCGCCGTCCGGGCGTTTGCTAACACTGACGAACACAATGCAGTGCAGAACAGAATACGACTCAGTAGCTGCACTCGCGCGCGCGCGCGCGGCGCTTTGGTGAGCCGCTGTGCTCAGACTCAGAACTCAGAACTCAGAAATAGACTCGACTGGGCCTCGCGGCCGTGTGAGGTACATTCGAGCAGGGTAACATCTAAAGCCATCCAACTGAAAACGCCTGGCGGCAACCAAGCGGTAACAGAGCATTCGCGTAAGAGCGGGCCACTGAGATGGGCGAGAGGAGAGACAACATCCACCTCCGCCTGTCTGTACCTGTCCCCCTCCGAGCGCGTTCCGATTCGTCCGTGCGAGCGGGGCGCCCCGCGCCAGGCGCGGCGGGGGGCGCCGAGGAGGGCAGCGAACGGGGTACCGAGGGCGAGGAGAAGGTGACAGAGGTCGTCTGGATAGGCGCCTGTTCCCCTGTCGTCGTCTGTCCTCCAGTCCGAGTCACTGTCACCGTCTGTCTCACGGGTAGCCGCTGGCGGCGCACCACCACGCGGCGAACGTTGCCCTGTCCGTCGTCCACCACCTCCTCACTCTCCTCCATCTGAGCTTCGTCGACTCCCGCCAGCATCGCCTCCAGCTGCTCCGGCGGCACCGGCTGCGCGCCCGTCTCGAGCACCACGCGCCGGCGCACTACGCGCTGCACGTGGACGTTGCCGGCATCGTCGGTCACCTGGGTCTCCACCACGTCCTCCCCCGGCTGCATCTCGGCCGCCAGCAGATCGGCCGCCGCGGAGGCTCCAGCACCGGTGAACGTCGTGTGACGCGCTTCGCCCGGAAGCTGGACGGCGCGGAACCGCACGCGGTCGAAACCCGGCTCCTCGCTGGCCCACTCGTCTTCGGAGACGCGCGCCGGCGTTTGGAACGAGTGCGACGTCATTGAGAGGCCTCCGGTGGCGCCCTCAAAGTCGGCCTCCGGCTCCAGGGTCTCGGTGGAGCCCATGATGGTAGCCGACATGGTGGACGCCATGCTGGACGACATCATGGAGTCGGACTCGTACTGGTAGGTGGCGTTGGTCGCCTGGGAGCTGGACATCGAGTCGAACGAGCAGAGGAGTGCGTCACGGGACGCCGCTGAGCCGCTGGAGATGTCTCCGGGGACGGCTGCCATGGCGCCCTGCGGTTCGCAGAACGCTCCGTCAGCCCCGGACGGCATCTCCAGAGAGTCGGTCATTTGACGAGCAGGCGCAGACGCTTCGGCCGCGAGCTGTCCGGTCGGGCGGTCTTCGATAGAATCCGTCATCTGACGCTGTTCTTCGATGGAATCGGTCATGCGTCGCTGTTCTTCGATGGAGTCTGTCATCACCTTCACCGCCTCGATGGAGTCGGCTGAGATAGCGCCGGGGCGCGGGACTCGCTCCAGTGAGTCAGCGCTTCCAGTCGCCTCGGCTCCAGCAGCCTCACTCAGCAGCCGACGGCGCAGCGGCGAGTCGACCGCTTCGCCAGTGAGCTGCTGAGCGTCGAGCGAATCGTCGTCCCGCTCGCCCGGTGGGGTATCCACAACCAGACTGGACTCGGTTATATCGACGATGTCCTCGAGACGGAGGCTCTCGGACATGAGCTCGTCCTCGGCGTGGAGACGCTCCACGTTGCTCTGAGCCTGACGGATGATTTCATCGATCTCAAACAGCTGGTCGTCGCGCTCGGAAGGCCGCTCGCTGGCGCGCGAGACGGTCTCGCAACTGTCGCTCTCCGACATCTGACTCTCATGACCTTCCTCAATCTCTGACAAAAGTCTCTCGGCTTGTTCTGCGCGGGTCTCGATCTGTTGAGCCAGCTGGCACTGGTGTTCGAGACCCTCGAACTCTTGCAGGGAGTTTACCGAGACGTCGTCACCTTGAGAGCTGGCGGCACGAGGGCTGCCGTTGCGGCGAGCAGCACCGTTACCACTGCCACTGCCACTGCCGCTTCCACTGCCACTGTTGTTATTGGTCGATGATCCGAGTGAATCCTGTGAACCGCGCTGACCCATCAGCAGCTCCAGCCGCTCAAACTCCTGCAGGGAACTGAGCGACACGTCATCACTCTCGCCACTCCTGGACACAAGTCGGCCACGAGCCACCAGCTCCAATTCGGGAGTGGAGCTTAGCGATTCCTTTAGCCGCTCCAGCTCGCGGTTGCTCAGCACTTCTTCGCGCTCTTCTTCGATGATGTCTTCGAGCTGTTTGGTGAAGAGGTCTTCGGCCTGGAAGTCGCCACTGGTGGCGCCCAGGGCACCCTCGAACTGCTGTTCAGCCCAGCGTTTCTGTTCGCTGACATCAATGTGCTCGTCGGTGGGGGACGTGGTGTCTTCGGTGATCTTCTGCACCTCTTCAGGGAAGTAGCGAACGCGGGAGAGAGGCGTTACTGTCGGCGGCGGAGACACGATGGAATCCAGCCGCCCTCCGCCCTCGACAAGGATGAATTCATCCGGGGACAGGTCGGAGTATGTAGTGGGGACAGCGGCACCAGCGCCAGCGGTCGTCACATCACCTTTCTGACCGTTACTGTCACCACTTTCCTCCTCCTCTAGGATTGTTTCATGCAGGCGCCTCTCAGCCACCTCCTCTTCTTCGAGAATCGTCTCATGAACGCGAGATGGAATGGTGGCCGCAAGCTCCGGCTCGTCCAGGACATATTCACGCCCTTCGTCTGAAGTCGAAGACTTCTCGGATGACGTAGGCGACTTGTCTGACGGCGGCGACATCTGTTGTGGCTGCGTCTCCTCATCGCTCTCATGCGCACCGGACTCTGACGCCTCTGTAATGGAGATGGTTGGCGCCACGGAGGGCTGTGGGCTGGGCCGACACTCGGGCGACTGTCCGGGTGTAATCGGCGTCTCAGCCGGCACCCGGGTAGGATAATCGGCCATCGGCTCTGGACTGTCGGGACGCTCCAGACTGGGCGCGATGCTGGGGTCGGAAGGCTGCGTCATGATCTGCTGGATCTCCCACTCAGCACGGTCCTCCGAGAGTCCCTTCTCCAGCAGCTGAGCACGAAGCTGTGCCCCGGCCGCGCTGCTTGTGGCAGACTCAGACAGTGCCCGCCGCAGAACTCGCTCCACAGGTGGCGCGGGAGCCGCTGGTGGCGGCGACAGTCGCAGTGCCTCCGCCACCTCCTCCGTGTCCGTCTCAGAGAATTGTGAGCCCGTGTCGTCCTGCTCGAGGATCCTTTCGCGTGGCAGCGGCAGCGGCGGCGCACCCGAAGGCTCCTCCTGGCAGAGCGTCTCCGACATGCCGCTCTCAGACATCAGCGAACATGTCATGGTGCTAAGCTGCTCCGAGGCACTCGACAGGTCCATGCGCTCAGATTCTGTGCGCCACGTCTCCTTGGCGGCAGCTCGTTGTGACTCTGTGGCTGACGGTTGCTCGGCAGCTGTCATCCGGCTGGCCTCCGACGCACTGTCAAGCGACTCCTGCATGATCTTCGTCGGCTCTCCGGGCTCACTGAGCGACTCGGCCGCCGGCTCCGGCGACAAGACGCGGTCGTTGTCCCGCTCCTTGTCGCCGAATACGTGGCCCTGAATAACATCCACGCCAGCGTGAGTTGGAGGGCCAAACACCATCTCGGCCGACCGCTTCATGTTAGGCTCCACAAACAGGTCGTCACCCTCGAACTGCTCCGCCTCGGCACGCGCTTCGTCCTGTTCTTCGGGCGTTGAGTCACCGCTATTCTCCTGCAGTGGAGCAGCGCCATCCGTCTTCCCTTCTTCACCTTCCTCGTCATCATGCCCAGGCGCTTTCGCCTCCTGTTCGTCATCCTGTCCGGTAGCTTTCGACTCCTCGTCAGCCGGATGCCCGGTCGGCGTCGACTCCCGGTCCAACTCTACTGCTGACGTCATCAGCGTCTCGGAAGGCTCGCTCACTTCGACACTTGCTAGGTGTCCGCTGCTTTCGGACGAATCCAGCGAGCGGCCTGGCCAGCTGAGCGACGACTTGGCCGTGTAGTAGTCCTGCGACGACCCGGTCGTGGCGGACAGTGCCGTTTCGTATTCGGACGGAGTGCCGGTATGCGTTCCGCCGAGGAGTTCCACCTCGGAGCTGGTCGGACGCGACGTGGCTCGGCTGCTGTCCGAGAGGCCCTCGGCAGCCGTTTGGTATCTGCTTTCGCCCGAGCTCGGCGAGTCGGCCGCCGAGCGACGAAGTTCGCTGTCGGTGCGGCTGGAGGCCGACCTCTGACGCATCACCACGCCAGACTCGAAGCTGGAGCGCAGCGGCCACTGCTCCTCATCAGAGCTGCGCTGACGGACCGGAGGCACCGAGGGAGCATCATCAGCTCGCTCCGCGGAGAACACCAACTCGGAGGCTCCCAAACTCTCTGTTGGCATTTCCTGAGTCAGATCACCTTCGTCAAGTTTATCTGGGGCTGGTGAGACTTCGACAGCTTGATGCGATGGTGACTCGGTGTCAGTCGAGCGCTGGCGGTCAAGTACGGTCACCACCGACTCACGGCTCGACACCAGCGATGACTCGGTGCGCGAGTCGGAAGAGCGAGACATGGTTTGCTCGGTTAAACGACTGAGAGCGATGAAGCCGGCACCAGCGGCTCCGTCGGCAGACCGCACCAAAGTGTTTGATGTCTCCTCCAGCGATCGGCTCTCGGACGCCTCCAAGGAGGACCGCGCGAACATCTCAGACGATTCGGTAGAGGTTCGGATGAACGTCTCGGGAGTGCCGTCATAGTTGCCTGGGGCAGCCTGAAGGATTTCCTCGGAAGTGCGGTTTGTCTTCTCTGATTCTTCCTCTGATGATCTGGAAACGGCTTCGGATGTTTCTGTCACCACGCGTAACACTTTTTCAGACTTGTCATCTGACGAACTATCACACGTTTCTTCGATCGAGCGAGTGAGAGCTTCCGACGTTCCTTGTTGAGATGTCGCGAAGAACTCGGATACATCCGCGGACGTACGTTGCACCCTCTCAGACTTCCCGTCCGACGACGGTCCTAACGTATCAAACGTCTCTTCGGTGGAGCGACTTATCTCCTCGGAAGCCTCTTCAAGAGACCGTGCGAACACTTCAGAAACGTCAGCCGAGGTTTTCAGCTGCCTCTCAGACTTGCCGTCAGAAGCCTTTAGTGATGTGTCGAACGTCTGCTCCGTAGACCGCGAGGCGGCCTCGGAGGTTTCGCTGGAAGACCGCGTGGCCGTCTCAGACTTCTCTTCCACGAGCCGCATTTCGGCCGACCGAGACAACAGTCCTGCTGTCCTGATCAACTTCTCCGTGGCTTCGTCTGTTGCCTTGACTGCTGCCTCAAATGTCTCTTCTGTGGAGCGGGTAATTGCTTCAGATGCCTCTCCCGAGGAACGAGTAAGAATCTCGGAGCGTTCGTCCGTTGACTTGGTGAAACTCTCTTCAGAAGAACGAGTGATTGACTTGTGTAATTTCTCGGCCGTCTCAAATGTGCCCCTTTCGAAAGAATCCTCCACCGACCGGCTGACGATCTCCGAAGCCTCTTCCGATGAGCGAGATTGCAGTTCGTGTTTTTCATCGGATGACTTGGTAGAAGTTGACTCTGACTCTCTAGATATAGAGGTAGCACGGTTAATTTCTGTTGTGAACTTGGACGATTGCTCATCAGCAAAAGAAACAGAGCTGGCCACCTTCTCAGTAGACATCGTGTCAAAAACGTCCAGCGGTGGTGTTTCCTCCCTGCTCCGTCTCTGTGTTTGTGTTTCCCTCTCCGCCTGGTCCACAGACTCAGCAGTGTCCGTTACATCGCACTTGTCTTCTTCCTCCCGGACCACAGTGGTCGTAAAGATTGTCCGTTCACCTGCCACTCCCTCCTCGTAGTCGCCGCTGCTGATGACTCTCTGTCTCCGCTGGGTCACTGAACCGTCCGGTGAGGCCGTCTCGGTGATCTTGGTGACCTGTTCACCGAAGGCGCCCAGTTCGCTCTCTTCAGCACGCAGCTCGTCCAGCTCGCTCGGATCGAGCGCCACCACGGACATCTGACGCAGTCGCTCCATGTGACTTTCCAGAGGAGAGAGATCGTTACCGCTCTCACGGAGGTCCTCATCAGTGATCTCAAGACTCTCCAGGTGGACGTGGCGCCGCCGCGAAAGATCTGCAGCCTTCCTCTCCACCACCTGCTGCACCATCGAGCAGTGTTCATCGTCATGACCGCCCTCCTCAGTCAGCTGACGCAGGTACTCGTCCACCTTGGAGTGCGTTTCGGTCGTGAACAGAGAATCCGGGGCCGGCCGGGGAAGAGATTCAGCCTGTTCCGCCTCACCAACCTTCTCCAGCTGTTCTGGTTGCTCCTGACCTGTCACCGTGACCTCCGATTGCAGCACTGGTTCGTCTCGTAGCAGCGCTGGCGGCTGCTCGTCAGAGAGTCGCGATAACTCGGATGAATCCGTAGTAACTTTGTCTGATGACATGGAGTCCTGCAAGCGAGCGTCTGGTTCATAACGCGCAGCCTCCACAGCTGTCATAGTGCCCATCACTGTCTCCTCACCGGTGACAAGTTCTGGGTGCTCCGTAAGCCGGGTCTTGATGTCTGCCACGATCTCCACCGCCAGCCGCTGCGCGTCTTCGAACGACATCGACTGCGGTATGGCGGAAGCACCTCCATTGGCTTGTGTTTCTACTTGCTGCTCGTCATAGTCGTCGACTTCGGCAGGGCGTTCACGCACGCTTGAGTCTCCAGGGCTGCTAGAGGTGGTCTCCTCCTCTCGTTCAAGCACGGTCTGACGTTCGATGGGGATGTCATGAACTACTTCGGTGTCTTCGAGGTCCGCGTGATCCAGCGCCGTCTCCCAAACCGGCTGGGCGAACGTCTCAGTCGAAACGTGGATGGGAGAGGGCAGGGTGGCAGCTGCTGCCTCGGGTGAAAGAGCGTCTAGTGGCCTTACCCGTACAGTCATGTCTACGGAACGACGGGACGACACTGAGTCGTCTTCGGACATGCGTTGCTGGTCATGCTCCTCCTTCTCCTGAAGCAGATGTTCTTTCTCTTCCTTTAAGTACACCCTTTCTTCTTCGATATGCTCTTTTTCTTCTTCCAGATGGGCCTTTTCATCTTGTATATGTTCCTTTTCGTGTTCGATCTCTTCTTTGATATGCGAAAGATATTTCTTTTCCTCTTCGATGCGTTCTTTCTCTTCGTCAACTTGCTCCTTCTCTTGATACAAATATTCTCGCTCCTTTTCAAGTAATTCTTTTTGCTCCGCCATATATTCTATTTCTTCTTCCATGAGTTCCATTCCCTCCCTGATAAGCTTTTTTTCTTCTTCAATCACCTGTTTCTCTTCATCAATGTGCTCTTTGTCTTCCTCTAGATGTTCCTTAATTTCTTCAAGATCTTCTTTTTCTCTTTCCACACGTTTCCTCTTTTCATCTAAATGCTCCATTTCTTCATGAACATATTCTTTTTCTTCTTCCAATCGCTTTTCAGTTTCCTCCAGAAGATCAATTTCCTCACCTATTAGTTCCATTCCTTCTTTTAATAGCTCCTTCTCCTCTTGCAGAAGCTTTCTTTGATCAACTGACTCTATTTCTTCTTCGACCTCTTGCGTTCTCTGTCCGGGTTCATAATGCTCCGTTTCGTGTTCAAGATGTTCGGGTTCTGTTGATGGTTTGTAGACGTACGAGTCAAACGTTCCGCCAGCAGATGCAGCTTCCTCCGCCATTTCGTGGCCCTCTGGGGTGAGAGGCACGGCGTGGTCGTCACTGGCATTCTCCGACGCACCCTGGTACTCCCCGTGAAAGCCCGAGTCTGGCTGAAATCCCGAGTCCGGTGCTTCGTTCTGCAGCCGGTAGGACTGCGGCAGCGAGCGAGTTGGCTCTGATGGCGAGATATACTCCAACTCGGGAGCCGACGGTGCCAGAAGCTCCAACTGCGTCGGCTGCAACAGCTGCTTGGAGTCGGAGGTATCGACATCTCGATCTTTAGGCGACTCGTCAGTGCTGGACGAGGGTTCATCCGCGTAGAGTTCTTGCTGTGAACTCCTCAGTGCCTGCTGGTGAACACCTCTTAGCTCTTCGTCGTCCATTGGGTTGGCGGCATTCTCCGCTTCCAACTCCTCATCTACGTCGTCTATGCGGTCCAGGTGCTCGCAGATGTACTTGTGCTCTGTTTCCGAAACGCGGTGTTCTCGGTGCCCGTGCTGTTCGTCCACTTCGCGGGCACCAGAGTATTGATAGTCAATAACTTCGGACTCCGGCGCCTGCTCTTCAGTTGCGTCAAGAATATCGTTCTGGGTGTCTGATGCAAAGGACTTGGTCTCAACTTCGTCTAAAATGTTTGCCTGCGTTTCCGATCGCGCCTCGTCTTCTTGCACCTTCTGGCGTTCTTCTTCGTCTTCTGCCAACATCTTACGCTCGGCCTCCTCCTCCTCTGCGCACTCTGCTTCGGAATATTCTTCTGTGCAAAACTCTTTAGCTTCATACGCCTCAGGGTCCTCTTCGTCAACAGGCTCCGCCTCCGACACTACAACGACAGTCGGAGTCGCATCTTGCTGACGAGCCATCTCTTCCTCTGGAGAGAGGAGTCGTTTTCGCTCTGGGCTCTGAGTTTCTAGACTCTGTCCCATCTCTTCTATCACAATGTCAGTGCGCATACGCTTTTCAACAACAGCGTGGGCAGCCTCTTCTTCCTCCCTGGTAGGGGACGTTTGGTGTTCCTCCACAGTATGCGTGATCTCTCCAACACCACCGACCTGTCTCTGCACGACGCTCGTAGTCTCCCTCACCGCATAGCTGGAAACTGACACCTGTCGCTCTGTGATTTCCTGTGTCGGTCTTTCTACGTCGGTTTCCAGCTCCGACTGCTCCATAATGGGCGGCACTTGCTCATCTATGCTGAGGGTCTGCTGTTCGTCGTCATCGGTGGCCTGGCTGGAGTCATCCCGACTTCGTCGCGCTATGAGCGGTCTTCGCGCTGCCTGGGTCTCTCGTTGAATCTCCTGCTCAAACAGGTGTCGCTTAGTGGCGACATCTGCAACCGACACATCCTCCGCCTCGTCCTCTCGCGGCACTTCGTACGGACTGGGCGCTCTCGGCAGACTGCTGTCGATCCTGTCCACCTCCTGCTCGCCGAGAAATGCCACGTTGTCCATGCCTCCGCCACCTGGACCGCCGCCACCGCTGTCGGCTCCGTCATCACCGCCAGATGACGGTGGGTCAGAGCGCGGCTCGGTGTCGTCTTCATCCTTACTGTCCTGGCTGCCACGGCGACGCGACTTTTCCTCCTTGGAACGCGGGGTGGCGCCCTCCTGTGAATCAGCGTCCTGCGAGCGGCGACTCACGTCCTCCCAGAAGCTTCGGCGGTCTGAGTAGCTCTCCAGGGTCGCCTGGATCCCACTAGTCTCAGTCACCTGCTCGACAGCTTGCGTTACGACAGTGGTGGCCGAAGTCGTGCGTTCGTCAAATGTCGACTTAATGTCTGTAACAGTGGAGGACTCAGGATGGGCTGATCTGAGCGCAGGATTGAGAGGAGCCGCTCTCGGACTTGCGTAATCTATAAAGTTAGTAAAAAATTCGGGTTAGTTTCTGCTTACCAAAACTCCCTCTCGTTTGCTGTCTACTATATGTTCAATCTCATCGCTTCTAATTTCACGCAACTAACCAGTAACTTTGTATGAACGAGCTGAAAATGTCATTGGGAAAAGTTCGGTGGATAATAATACGTCATTAAGGAAAAGGACTAAGGATACGTTCACTAGATCACTCACTCAATCGCACAAATACACGGACATATACATGTGACAACAGCATCCGCGCAGTCCTGCAAGGAAATCAGCGTTAGCACAGCGGGAGTAGCGCCAAGTCACCTGGAAAAAGCCAAGTGACCAAAGAGGTCTAGAGTCACATCTATTGGCATGCGATGCAGTGGGTGCCACGATGACGGAGCTTCATCGCCGGGACCATGAAACTCCGCCATGCAAATAACCGACGAAGAAGCCGGTCAAGCCATTCGCGTGACGTGTCGGAGTGCCGACGCCGCGAAAGCAGGCGCAGGCCACCGCCTACATGGCCACGACGGTTAGTGGAAAAACTCTGCGTCCCAGCCGCCTACACCAGGTGCGCACGGCCGTGCCACGACGGACAGCGCATATCAAGCCCATTCCGAATGCTGTCACCGAGAGGCAGCCCTCTACCGACCACGGGTTAGTGACAGCCAGCACACCGTCGCCGCGACCGCTGCGGCCGGGGCCGAGCGGCGGCGGACGGACGGAAGGCGGCCGGAGGACCCACTCAGGAGTCGCCAAGTACCTTGGGCTTCGGCCGCGCCTGTTCGTGTGACCCTGCTGCTGTCCGGGAGAGCCTCGCTTTGCGCCACCTGGCGCACCACGGTGCGGCGCACCACACGACGCACGCTGCCGTCTGGCAGCACCTCCTCCTCCACTTGAGGCTCGGCTGCCGCCAGCTGGTCTATCTCGGGGGTGAGGAACTGGGTGGTGAGCACTGTGGAGCGGCGAACCACCCGTCGGACGGTGCCGTCGGGCAGAACCTCCGTCTCCACGTGCTCCGGAGGGTCGGATGAGGATAACAGCTCGTCGCCCGACTCCAGACGCCAGGCGTCACCTCCCACGACGGGCAAGTCGAGCAGTCCGCGCAGCGAGTCCGGGACGTCGTCGTCGTACACGACCCAAAGGAGGAACTGGCGCGGCTGGCCGCCGGCGTCCGGCTCTTCGACCACGCTAGCGCCGGTTGGCACTGGCGCCATGCCGTCATACGGCTGGCGGATGGTACGCTTCAGTCTGCCGTCGGGCAGAGTTTGCTCCTCGACCTCGAGACCTTGCGGAACACTAGTAACGTCAGAAGTCATCACGGTCCGCACGGTTCGCCGGCGGACCACCTTCATAATCGATCCGTCCGGCATCGTCTGCTCCTCCACCGTGCAGCCGTCCGGCAGGTTGTCGAGATCGATGTCCGTCACATTCCTGATGATTCTCCGTCGGATGATGCGCCGGATCGTTCCATCAGGAAGAGTCTCTTCGTGCACCTCAGCGTCCTCAGGCATGTCAACTACCCCAGGGACTCCGGCCTCCAGGCGGCGTGTCGGCTCACCTTGCACGACCTGGGTTCCCAGGTCGATGGTGGGCATCTTCACGACACGGTGACGCACAACACGGCGCGTGCCACCCGGTGACAGCTGCTCAGTCTGCTCAGTGTCACCTTCCGCCCCTGTCACGATCTGCTCGACGACTTGGGGCGCCATTTGCACGGTGCGGATAATACGGCGCCGAATGGTCTTCCGGACACTCCCATCCGGCAGCGTTTCAGTGACCACCTCACCATCGTCCGGAGCGCCATCACCCTGGACTGTCTCCGTGGTGACTACTCGCCGCCGGATGATGCGTCGTACAGAGCCATCAGGCAAGGTCTCCTCTGTCACCTCAGCGCCCTCCGGAACCTCCATCTCGGGCGCCTCGGACGTCGTCACAATGCGCCGGTGGATGACGCGTCGCACACGGCCCTCTGGCGTGTCCTCTTCTTCCACTTCTGCGCCTTCCGGCAGTGGTGCACCATCAGGCAGCTCGATGAGCCTGCGGGTGATGCGACGCACCGTTCCATCAGGCAGTGTTTCTTCAGAGAACTCAGCGCCCTCAGGCACGTCGGCCTCCGGGATGGTGGACGTCACCACTGTCCGGCGGATGATGCGGCGAACAGACCCATCCGGGAGTGTTTCTTCCGTGACCTCAGCATCGGCGGGCACCTCCTGGTTCAGACTGCTCGTCAATACACGACGAATTATCCGTCGTATGACGGAGCCGTCTGGCTGGACTTCCTCCCGTACTTCAGCGCCCTCAGGAACTTCGAACTCGGGTTCTTCTGAGGTGGTGGTGACAACTCGCCTTCTAATGATGCGTCGGATGATCGACCCATCTGGTTGAACTTCTTCCGAGACTTCAGCGCCCTCGGGCACTTTAAACTCAGGCTCGTCAGAGGTAGTGGTGATAACTCGCCTTCTGATGATGCGACGAATGATAGAGCCGTCTGGTTGAACTTCTTCTGAGACTTCAGCGCCCTCAGGCACTTCAAAGTCAGGATCTTCAGCAGAAGTAGTCACAACTCGCCTTCTGATGATGCGACGAATAATCGAGCCGTCTGGTTGAACTTCTTCCGAGACTTCAGCACCCTCAGGCACTTCAGAGCCAGCATCTTCTGCAGTTGTTACGGTTTTCCTGATAATCTTACGAACTACTGATCCGTCTGGCAGGGTCTCCTCGCGGACTTCGGCTCCCTCGGGAACGTCGTCAGCGCTGGAAACAGGTCTCACGATCCTCCTACGACTAACTCTGCGGACCAGGCTGCCATCCGGAAGCGTTTCCTTCTCAATGTTTGTGCCCGCATCTTCAGGAATGTCAAAGTCAGGGTCGCCAGGTTTCAGTACCTGTTTCCACACCTTCCGAAACGTTCCATCTGGCTGCCTCTCCTCCTCCACCTGACCTCCCTCAGGCAGGTAGCCCCAATCCTCAGTGGTGATGACTCGTCGCACTGTGCGCTGTACGGAGCCGTCTGGAAGAGTCTCCTCATACACCGTGTAGTTGGGGAAGCGTAGGTGCATTGATGGCATATCCGCGGCCGCCGAAACACTAGTGCGCTTGTAAATACGAAGCACGCTGCCGTCCGGCTGCTCCTGGATCTCAACGTCAGCGCCGAGGGGCACAGAGTCGGGATCAGGGGCATCCAGCTCGTCGTCCGACTCGCAGACGGTTCGCTCGACAACCTGGTGGAGATGGATGTCGCCCGCCGGCGGAATGGCATACTCTTCCTTGGGAGTGGACGGCGGGGTGAGCGGCTCTGTTTTCGAGACGCCCCGAGGAGGCACTGACGGCTTCATCTTCGGAATTTTTGATTTCTTGGCGGAGTCGCGCTCAGATTCAGGCGGCGAATCGTCCCTGGGTACGTCGTCCAGCGGCGCCAGCATCATCTCGATTTGCGAATCGGAGATCACCTTCGAGAGATCCTGTTCGGGGTCGAGAGGTGGTGAGCTCTTCTTGGTGGAGCCGGGTCGCACCTTAATGGGTGGTTCAGCAGCTGTTGCCCCAGAGACCTTTTTCGGGATTTTACTAGGTGACTCTTTTTCGCGCGACTTTCTGTCAGACGGCGCCTGCGCACTTTCCGCCGTGAAATCAGGTCTTAGCTTCTTGGAGGGCGAGTCCGGACCGCGGTCGGCTGCTGGATGTTTGCCGGCTTGAATGTCCAGAGACACGTCCGGTTTCTCCGCGCCAACCATGGAATCACGAACCATCTCCAGCCCGTCTGGATGTACCATTGACAGCATAAAGCTCGTCATAGCGGCACCAGGCTTCGCAGTAGGCTCATCGTCCTTTGACTTGCTTGATTTGCGCCTTGAAGGCTCTGGCTTTGGTGATTTACCTTCGCGCACAGGAATTTTGGACATCTTCGGAGCCTTGTCGACGGCAATCTTCTGCTCGCTCGGCTTTCGCTTAATGAGTTTTGGAATTCCAGACCATGTCACGCCTGCCTTAGGTTTCAAGGTCTTTTTCTTTCTTCCATCGGGGAGAACAATCTCGATAATTTCAACAGTCTCAAAACGAGGCATGATGTAGGTTTCTTCAACATCAAAGTACTGAATCCAGACCTTTCTTTTACGTCCGTCCGGTGCAGTGTCCTCTTCAATCTTCGCCCCGGCCGGGAGCTTTCCCAAGTTGGAGTCAGTAACCTCAGTGGTGATCACGGCCTGCCGCTTGCCATCTGGCAGTTCGACTACCTCAATCTCTGAGGCGTCCAGGAACTTGACCATAGGCAGCTGCTCTTCAGGGATCATCTCAGCGAGGACATTGCTTGGCGCCTCTGGCTCTTCCTGTTTTTTACTACCGAATCCGAACGAGAAAGATGGCCACTCAAACCCAGCCTTGGGCTTGACGGTTTTGCGGACACGACCATCGGGGAGTGTTTCTTCTTGCAGTTCAATCTCCGGTGAATCTAGACTGATCTCCGTGTTAACTGGCTGCCGCCAGACACGACGTTGCCGGCCATCTGGCAGGGCTTCCACCTCGATCTGCGCATCTGCTGGAATATTTTTCAGTTCATCGTCAGGTACCTCAGTCTTGACGACGAACCGCTGTCCATGCACTGGGTCATCCTCCACTTCGATTTCTGCCTTGTCCTTGCTGAACGACGGTAGGAAGCGTGAGAAGAGACCCGAGAATGAGAAACGGCCCTCATCATCACTCGTCGGACTCGGTGAACGCGACCGCACCTTTGATGACCGGAATTCCCATTCCGGCAACTGGAGCACGGGCAGCTTCAGCTTCGGCCATTTGGTTCCCTTCCGCGGACGATAGGTGGTCTTGCGCGAGCCATGCGGTTCTTCAGACTCAGAAATGTCACCACTTGAGCAAGTCGGCAGCGCCAGGTCTGCATCGGCCTTGAAGTGCTGTTCAATCAACAGTGCCGACCGGCCAGATGGAAGGGTGACCTCCGACGCTTTGACGCCCGCCGGCAGTTTGGGAACGTCAGACTTTTGAACCTCAGTTCGCACGATGACATCACGCACTTTCATCCGCGCGACATCAATTACATCAACCTCTGTTGTGTCTCGGATGCGGAGTTTGTCCAGTTTGTCCTCGGGAATGAGATACTCGAGAACGCCGTCGATACCAAGGAAGTTTGGTGGTTTCTTCATGGGTTTCTTCGGCGGCGCCGGTTGTTGTTTGGATTTCTTCTTCTCGGGTGCTTCAGCCACATCTGATGTCTTCTTCTTGAGTTCCCAGCCAGGAAGATGGAACTTTGGCATATGGAACTCAGGCCATTTGAAGCTATCCTTGGGTTTGTAGGTCATTTTCACACTTCCATCTGGCATAGTCACTTCTTCTACTTCAGCTCCTTCGATCTCAGGAAGCTGGTACTCAGGATCAACATCGAAGTACTGGCGCCAAACCTTCCGCGTTTTACCAGACGGCAGTGTCTCAACCTCAACTTTGGCACCCTTAGGAAGCTGGGAAAGTTCAGGCTCAGAAACTTCCGTCGTGATGACAAGTTGACGTTTTCCAGATGGCAGATCTTCGACGTCAATTGTGGAGTGTTCTCTGAACTCAATGGATGGCAGTTTAGCCCTAGGGATCAGGGTGGCGAGGAGCTCTGATATTCCGCCAAGTTTCGGTTTCTTCAAGGATTTCGACACTTTGCGTTCAGGACTGGGAGATCGGTCACCAGACCTGAACTCCCAGTCAGGAAGCTCCAGACCAGGTAGTGAGATCTTCGGCCACTTAAAACCAGGCTTGGGCTTGTACGTTGCCTTGACGTTCCCATTCGGCAGAGTGACTTCAGAGATATCTGCTCCGCTAACTCTCGGTAGTGGGAGGTCTGGACTGCTGCGGAAGTTCTGACACAGCGTGTGCTTCACATTCCCATCGGGTTGGCTGATCCTAACAATGTCACTGCCAGCTGGTAGCAGCTTAGAATCAGCCTCGGAGATTTCAGTTCGTACTTCAACATCGCGCGCATCTCCACCAGGAATATCGATGACATCCACTTCTGTGTTGTCCCTAACGCGTAGCTTTGGCAAGTCGTCCTTGGGTAGAAGGTACTCGAGCAGGCCATCAACTCCAGTCACTTTCGGCGGTTTGACACCCTTCTTGAAGCTGAATGATGGAAGTTTGAAGCTGAAGCCGGAGTCTTTCTCGTCCCGCTCCGGAGAAAGAGACCGTGCCCTTACGGCACGAACCTCTTTTTCATGTAGGCTGACCAGAGGCATGTGGATTTCTGGCCATTTGAGACCATGCCAGGGTTTGTACGTAAAGCGAACGATGCCATCAGGTAGTTTCGATTCCACGACATTTGCTCCTACGACATCTGGAATTTCGACTGTAGGGTCGATTTTGAATTTCTGAGTCAACATCTGTTTTTCCCCGCCACCTGGCACGTTCACAGTGTCTATCTTGGCATTGGGAGTGAGTTCTGGTACGTCGACATCAGTCACATTGGTGATGACGACAAGATCACTTTTCTTGGGTCCTGTGACTTCCACACGAACCTCAGACGTTTCAGTGAACACCAAGGATGGGAGCTCATTGCTAGGGATCAACTGCATCACTAGATCACCAATACCCTCAATACCGGTGTCGTTAACTTTGCCAGACACTGGTTGGGCTGAGGAAACTTTTGTAGTCACTTCCTTCCGGACAGAAGGCGGACTGTACGAACCACTGCTTCCTCCAAAGTGCCAATCAGGCAAATGGAAATGTGGTAGAGTGATCTTGGGCCACTTAAAGCCAGCCTTTGGCTTGAAGGATGTTTTGATCGAGCCATTAGGCAGCTCCACATCTTCAATGTCAGCTCCTGATACCTTTGGTAGAGGGAGTTTGGCGTTAGCCTTGAACTTCTGAGTCAAAATGTTCTTGACCTTACCATCGGGTAGTGTAACCTTGTCTGTCTTCAGATGAGTAGAAAGTTTTGGAAGGTCTGCGTCAGGGATTTCGGTCCTGACACAAATTTCTCTTCCATTCATGTCTGGTAGATCAATCACATCCACCTCGGTGCTGTCACGGATCCTCAACTTCGAAACATCGCCTTCAGGCAGAAGATATTCAAGAAGATGGTCCAAACCATCAACCTTTGGTGCTTTCACTCCTTTTCCAAATCCAAATGAAGGCATCGTAACACCAAAGTGAAAGTCACTATCGCTCTTTTCCTTCCTTTCCGGACTAGGCGAACGATCATTTGAGTCGAACTTCCAGTCAGGTATTTCAAGCATGGGCAGTGTGACAGTTGGCCATTTGAAACCAGCTTTTGGCTTGAACGTGGTTTTCATAGTTTGGTCAGCAAGTTTGATGGCAGCAACGTCGGCTCCGGACACCTTCGGCATATGTAGAGATGCATCACCCTTGAATTTTTGAACCATGATGTTTCCTGCACCTCCACTTGGAAGTGATACTTTCTCTACCTTGATTCCAGCTGGTATCTGGGCGATATCCTTGTCCGACACCACTGTGCGAACCACCACCTCTCTGCTCTTAGACCCAGGGCGATCCAGAACATCAACCTCTGTGTTATCACGAAGCCGTAACTTCGGAATGTCTGGTTCAGGGATCAGGTAAGCGAGAAGGGCATCCAGTCCTTTGAGCATCGGTTGCTTTGCATCCTTCTCTTGACCGAACGACGGCATCTTTACCCCAACGTGAAGGTCGCTGTCGCCTTTCTTCTTCCTTTCCGAACTAGGTGAGTGTTCCCCGGAGCCAAACTCCCAATCAGGAAGTTGGAGAGAAGGTAGCGAGATCTTCGGCCACTTGAAACCGGCCTTGGGCTTGAAGGATGTTTTGATTGAGCCATCAGGCAGCTTCACGTCGTCGATGTCTGCACCTGACACCTTCGGGAGTGGTAGTTCAGCGTTGGTCTTGAATTTCTGAGTCAACTGATTCTTGATCGTTCCGTCAGGTAGTGTAATTTTGTCTGTTTTTAGACCGGCAGACAGTTTTGGCAAGTCAAATTCAGGAATCTCGGTCTTAACAACGACGTCCCTTCCCTTCATGTCTGGAAGGTCAATGACATCCACTTCAGTGTTGTCACGGATACGCAGCTTAGGCAGGTCCGACTCTGGAAGGAGATATCCCAACAGACCGTCAACTCCGTTCAGCTTTGGCACCTTCACTCCTTTACCAAAGCCGAACGACGGCATCTTCACACCAAAGCTGAAGTCGCTGTCTCCCTTTTCCTTCCTTTCAGGACTAGGCGAACGTTCGCT
>JARBER010064292.1:0-11871 GCA_030265075.1 Balanus glandula | reverse complement strand
GCGCCCACCCAGCCCGGCTCGCCGCGCCGGCAACGGACGACGGAGGGCAGACATTCCCCACCGCGGCGGTCACACTAGCCATGTTAGCAATGATGTTTAAGATGACTATGTTGAAGAAAACTTTATATGTAAATTGTAAAGTTAACATGAGTTTGCAGTTCGTGGAGCACTGCACGATCTAATTTTAAGATGAATACTTCTTTGCTTATCTTATATTAAAACATGCGTACCGCATTTTTGTGTGTATAACTATGATATGACTTCGAGGAAGTTTGCGTCGGTAACGGGGATTCGGTACAACTACAGAACATAAAACGAGCTATGACACAAAAATACGCGCAAAGCATCATTCGGTGTCAGCAGCGAGGCTTGAACCCACTGTCAGGCTGATGACACTGCAGAAGTCGACCGCTCAACCGACTGAGCCGTTGACGCTGACACGCGGAGCGCTGTTATTCAGCCTCCAAACTTATATCTCCACTGGCTATGGATAACTGACAGCCTGACCACCAACTGGGTCGCGGCGCATTTCTTTCCCATACCTCCCCATGCTTCTCCCCTTCCCCAGGTCACTCACATGTCAGCCACAATGCCACAATGGGTACCAGCATACAGTGGGGAAACCAAGCTTATTGGACCGATCACTATCGTAACCCCGCGTGGTGGCAAGGGAAGATCATTTGTATACTTACTGTACGACGTAGGTAGGCACTAGTAAAAGTTCTGATCGTCAAACAAAAATCTGAACTTACGGTCTAATCGGTTCGGCGTTCATCGGATTACAAAAATCGTATTGATCTTACCCCAATATATCGCGGGAAAGCTCAAACGTAGAAGCTAGTTGCTTTGATTTCCGTTGGGCACAATACAACACCGATTAGCACGATATGAATGGGGAAGACGGTACACATAAGTTTTGTTTTTGACTGTACGTCATCACGCAACTGAACAATATCCTATGGTACATCCCCGCTTCACCAAAACGTTCTCTGGTACGTTTCCACTCCGCTGAGAAGTCTTCTGGTACGTCTTCACTACGCTGGTACGTCCTGTGACAGCACTGATACGCCCCGGTGTCCTTTGATTCCCACACTGGTGCTCCCTTGGCGTACGTTCCCTGACGCATCCAATGTTGCAACGTAGCGGAACGTACACGAGTGCAGACGTTCAATGTAATAACCTGTACAGCAGCCAACATGGCTTAATGCCACCGGCGAGGCACCGCGAAGGAGCCACCGCCCATTCTCGGTACGTCCGGTCCGGCTCTGCAGCTCCAAGCCGGAAATGTGAGACAGATCTGTCCCAAGATAGGCATACCGGGTGCCCCGCCCATAGTGCAGTTTCCCGGTCCGGACCAGAGAGGCGTGGCAACCCAGATCTCTCTAACGCCATTCATTCCCCGCCTGCTGCGATGTGATTTCTGATCGATAAGTTACAGGACTGTTTATTGTTACGACACGTGCCTCACAGTCAACATTCATATTTGGCTTGTGCTGGGATAAGCTAGCGAGAATGGCGGTCGAAGTTAACTGAAAGGTGACCTTCTTTACAGATTCAAGCACAAGTAATAGCCAGCTGCCAGGAACAAGTTCAACTACCTACAGGTCTACGTTCTGAGGCGGGACAAAAGAACAGGTAAAATGACATCTGAATGTCAAAGGTGACATATGGGGCGTGGCACATACAGACCATAGGTACATACTCACGATTGTGATGACAATTTGGTATCCGAGGCTTGTAAGGCTACTTCGAACGCATCCAATTTACATTTTGGGAAAACCCTTTAGCGTCGTTGAATTCTTTTTGGAATCGCCAGATTCTACAGCAACGCAGTGTACCGCTAATAATGGTTATATTATGTTTGCGAAATTCTAGAGTCCGCACAGGGCCGACCATGACGTACTCCGATCATTTCTAGCCCGGTGATGCTATGATTCTTGCTGGACGGGCTAAACGTACAGCAGCCCTGAGCCCAGCCGTCACCGCCAAGCAGGCAGCGCTGCCGCCGCCGCCGCCGCCGCCGCTGCTGCTGCTGCTGCTGCTGCTGCTGCCGCCGCCGCCGCCGCCGCCGCTGCTGCTGCTGCTGCTGCTGCTGCCGCCGCCGCCGCCGCCGCTGCTGCTGCTGCTGGCGCCGCTGCCATCCTCCGTCGAATCTTGTCACTTCTGTGCTGCCATCTGTCACTTTTGTGCTGCCATCTGGCGAGTGTTGCGTTAGGGACGCGGTACACGTGCAGAACTGAATGTAAGCCGTGCCGTGCTCTGCGGAACTGAGGTCTCCACTCTCCACCGGCGGCGGCGGCGGAGCGGGGCGCGGGGCCGGAACTCGATCTGAACAGTGCCGAGAGCGAGGGACTTCACATCATCCGGGACGAGTCGCGTCCTATATAGTCCCATTTGGTCGCGTCCTATAGAGCTGCGTCCTATTTGTGCGGAGTGGTGTATATTGTACATATGTGTATGGCGTGACTGTGGTGGATGGTATGCCGCGTGTAATGTATAGTGTGAGTGTTCGTGGCTTACGAGCTGACACCGCGGTTGTCGGGTCCCAGGCCAAAAGAGCTGACCGTGCTGCTTTAACCGTCGCTTTTGAGGCCACCGACAGCAACTAACACCGAAGCGGGCTCGATGTTGACGCCGCTGTCTGTGTGTGCTGGGTGGATAGTTGGATGGAGGTGTTCGGCTGTATGTTCCCTATCGCTGCCGGACGTCAGTGTTGTGTCGTCAGTGTTGTTCGGAGTCCGACTGTCGATTCGGACGCTGAACATGCGCGTTTGTCGTGGTATTTATACGTACGTAGCCTTCTACGGACAGCATATTTAATTTAATCGACGTAGCTGTTCCTTTTTATAGAGTTTGAATCGTCTGTCGTGTTTCGATGTGGGCGAGTGCAGCAGCTGCTACACATTCGACCTAATACAGAGGTCTGATGTATGTATGTACAAAGCAGACACACGTGTTTCGTGAGCTGGCTCTTTCAGAGGCCGTATTTGAGCATTCTCAGTTACTGGGTCCCAAAAACTCGGTTGACTGAGTGCTGCTGGGCTCGGAATTTACGGATCACCGCGTTTGAGTCTGACTACAAGCGACGACGAAGTCTGTTCGGTCCGCTGTTGAGGTCGGCGTGAGCGAGAGACTGCGGCGATAGCTGCGAGAAGTTCGATGTAGTAGGTACGTCATGATGACACTGACAGTGTATTTCATTTCCTAGTCACATTTTCTTCCACATTATTTTACTGGAAACTTCCGGCACTGGCAAAACATTATTACCTTGAAATACCAGCTCACTAGTCGCTATGCAATATGAATTGCTAGTTTATAACTAGCTGCATCTGCATTAGCTTATTGGAGAGCCATGTCTCTTCGACGCCCTTTACATATCGTGCTCCTGAGTAGAGTTCTACAATCTACATGGCTGCACTTTTCCACAGCCTACCCGAACCACAGGCCACAGCCATGGCCCCACAGGCACAGCCGGCCAAAAGTGAACAGCCAGCCGCTGGCCGCCCCGAGCGTATTTTGGTAAATTGATATAATTTGCGTTTATTTTTATCCTGTATTGTATCAAATACTAAATAATAATTGTTAAAATTAAAATAGATGGTAGGTATCTGCTTAAATGATGGTATAGAAATTAACAATGTTAAGGTAAAAACAAACAAGAATTTGCTGTTGCTGTTCCAGCCACGAGACCGACAACAACCAAAACAACCATGCATACCTATTTTCAGTATGTCAACAGCTTCAAGCTTCACCTAGCCTGAAAGCTTGTAGAATAATGATTACAAAATGAAAGCCACCTAGTGGCCAGGAGTCGAATGAGGGTTGAATAATTACAGAATGAATTTAAACAGGGGACGGAGGCTGCTTTTCGGCCGAATCTCCCCGGGTACCTACATGGGTTTCAAACGCAGATAAATTGATCTTCGTGAGTCTGAGAATGGAGCTACGCGCATATTACAAAGAAGTCCAGTCACATTTAGCAAAACGAATGAAATACAAACACTCGGAAGCTATTGTTGTTGAGCTTCGTGGTTTAAGCATCCAGGAACACTTCGTTAGATAGTGTCATTTCGCAGATTTCGATAGATTGATGCAATTTTGTTAACAATTAAAACAATTAAAACAATTGTCAACAATTAAACAGACCACAGCCACAGCCACAGCCGGGATCTAGCGATTTTCTGGCCCCACCCCACCCTGTTAGTCATAAGTACGGCCAGCCATGGGGATAGCCGGCCGGGTAGAACTCTACTCCTGAGCCCCTGAAATGTTGTATCACGGACAATATTCACATCATCAATACTAGCACTATCCCACAGCATTTCAAATATTGGTCAGACAGCTCGAGCCGCTGACGGAACGAGAACAAGCGACAGGTCAGACACACTGGGTCACTGGGTCAGACACACTGGGTCAGGTCAGACACACTGGGCCTTCCTTCGGGAAGTAGTGCATAATGCATATGCCGTACTAGACTGTGAAATGAAACTCCTCGCTCGTAGCCGAAGTTTGAGCCTCACGACTGTCCCTGAGCATACCAGGGAATTCCCTAAAAATGGCACCAGACCTCCTGAGCTGATCAATAGGTGCGACGTTTTTGCAGCTGATCACGCCGTGTCGGTTTTGTCAGCGTCGTTACCCGGCGAGTAGACGGCCCGGTCCGGTCTGCCATCTGGCGGATAGACCGCTAACATGATGTCCGGAGAGCGCTCGGTAGATGTCGCTCTCCACGATGCCTGCGACGAGACGGAGGTGCGCCGCGAGTCGAGCAGACGCGGGGCCAGCAGGCTGGAGCCGCTGACGGAAACAACAAAACGGTTGACCCATGTAAATGGGCTCAGTTATCTGTAATTTCTTCGTCAGTCTGCTCAGCATAAATTTATGGAACAACCGATCGACTGATGCAGAGAAAATGAGGTGATTAATCGGGGACGTTACCGGCAAGGATATGGTTTTTAAAAATTACCACACGGGGCGGATAATAATTTATTTGGGCCCGAGGTCGTAACAATAACCGAGGTCCTAAATGAATTATTTGGGCCTGAATGTGGGATTCCATTTTTGTTGCTTCGTATGCCTACATCCATTTTGGAAATCGCGTTAGAAATCATTTTGTAAAATAAAGTGTCCATGGGCCGATAGCTTTCACCAATTGACTTACCTAACATTGAATATGAGAAACCACATGCTCGCGCTCAAGTTAAATAACAGACATTATCCCATGGCGAAAGGAAGTGTTACACATTGACTCGCGTGCAAACTCGGAAATGTATCCACCCGGTGAATAACTGAGTTTTTAAACCGTAGGTGGGGTTTAACAATATGTTAAACCCCTTGTGGGTCGGAAAAGCCATTGAAATTACGCCACGGGATAAAACAATTAAACCACTCGCAGCAATACAAATCACTTAAACGTCTCGCCTTCGGCTCGACGTTTAACTGATTTTTATTCCTGCTCGTGGTTTAATATATACTAGATAAGGCAGACTGCTTGCAGTAACTGTAGGGTGCAAATTTGTCAATATTACTTTTTAGACTGCATTTTGCTATATGGGTGAATGGGTCCAAATGGGTCCATGGTTTCTTGACACTGGGTATAACTGGGTCCATTTTTCAGCCTTTGGATCTGGTTCGAGTCTGGTTCTCAAAATTATCAACTTTTGCCACCTCTAGTCAGGTCCCTTTTAATCCTCCCGATAGCCAATCCTAGATCCTATGTCACGCCCTCGTGAATCCGGGTCCGGGGGTTCGCTGGCCACTGGGTATGTGGCGGCCTCGAGCTGGCTCCCGGTAGAGGTGGCGGCATGGCGTGAGCCCTCCTTGCAGCTTCGTCCTGCGAGGTAGGGCCTGTCCATGGACGTTCACCCGGTCGGCGTTCCACTAGGACCCATTTTACCCTTCCTCCTTCATCCCATAGTTCCGGAATGGTCCAACAGGGCCGAAGGGGCTTTATCCAACTAAGCCTGAAGTCTGAACTTCGCAGTGTCATATCCCCAACCCTTCCCATCCACCTTTCCCCCTCTCACCGGCCTTATCCTCCGTCGCCTCCACCACGTGCACCACGCCGTCGGCGTGCTGCAGCAGGTCGGTGACGAACGGCTCCATCTTCAGCCGGCCCGTGTCCGACACGGAGGCGTACAGGCGCGTCTGAGAGGCGGCGCCGCCCAGCGTCCGCCGGCGACGCACCTCGCTCGTGTTCGAGTACAGGGTGACCAGGTCGAACGTGGCGTCGTCGGTGAGCCGGAACCGCACGCCCGCGCCTGCCGGCGGACGCAGAGGTGTCAAATAGTTCGATAATGGTAGGGGTGAAATGTATTGGTAAGTGGAAAATTGCGAAATTTATATCGGGTATTGGTGAAATACTGGTATTGATTTGAAGCAAATACATGACGAATACCTGACAATTTCCTTTCTTCAGCCACATGCCCTGGTTTCTGATACAATATCCTGATTCGTTTCTTAAGCAATGCGTTTGCCGAATCCTCACATCAACATCAAATATGAAAGCTTTACATTATTTCGTGACTCGTGAGTAAGCGCTTATAATCATTTTTTAACAAAGCCACATTTTCACTCTATAAACACCACCGAGCCGAACACTTACCTACACCCTTGTTGGTGCTGGGCACCAGCGAATGCACATGCAGCCCCTCCACCTTGTCCATCATCATTCGTCTCAACACACTCTTGTTCTCCAAACCTGGAACAGAGCGGCACAGTAAACAACCACAGATCAAACACAGACGCAGTTCAAACACAGACTCGTGCGTCACTGTTCGCCTGGCGGTCGGACAGTACGACTCCATAGCAGTCGAGCACAGACACGCCACACTATTGACCTGGAGGTTTGCCGGCGATTCGGCTACCAAGTTCTGACGGAAATGCCGAGCGAGCATGCGCCGACACGCGGCCGCGAACGCCGTGAAATGACTCAGGCAGGGTGAAGGTCAGAGTTTCCAGTCACGGCGCCCAGTCGATTGCGTCATATGGGAACGGACGTGAATCGCTACAGAGACGATAGCACAGCTGGTGCGAGAATGATGCTGGATGACGCAGGTAGCAATACCACGCTAAAACAATCACCCATCATCAAGTATAACTGCATGAAGAGGAGCTGCTAGTCTTCACGTGGGTATACCATCGATAACCAGAGCTTTCTATCTCCAGTAGAGCTGCGACTGGGGTACCTGACGGCTGAATTCAGCAGTGATCGCTTCCGGAGAAGGCAATGTCAAATGCCCGGGGCGGTGTTTCCTGAACAATGTGTGGGTACTGTGTGATCGGGCACATTGACCAATGAGCGACAAGCATGGCGTCGTTGATGGAACAAAGACCCTGCTCACTCAATAGGTACATGTTTATCTAGAAACAAAAGACTGAGTTCGGTAGTTAGACGAGGGAGGGACAAGGTACCCAGATTGCATGAGAGAAAAAACGACCTAGCACACCAGTAGACAAATACCAGCAAGCAGTACAGTAAAAAGTGAGAGCACCATGCAACGATGAACTACCGATGACACTACATCGAGAGCTCACTAGCTGAAATCACGTGAAAAACCGCATCATCCATATTCAACTATCAAAGTTAGTCATCAAATTCTTATAGAAAATTCACAACATAAAAAACATGTTGAAATTCGCATAATATTTTAGTGAACACTTATATAGATAATATGTCTGCTGTTAATTATAGGCACGTGCCCAGTGTCGTCGTCACAAAATGTTGACGAGTGAGGGCATCCAATGTTAAGGCTAAAATCCTGGTAAGCTGCGAGCCGGACTCCGGTCGCAGCGACTCGGGGGTGACCCCTCCACCCCTCCCCCGATGGCGACGATTCTGCACGTGCACAAGCAGCTAGCCCGTCTGACCCTGCCATCGTCATCACTGACCCATCGCCCATCGCTGGCGACCAAACTATGTCCCCAATCGGTCTGCACCAGCGTCCCACGCCACCCAGTCTCGCCATATTCAGTACCTTCTGACCTGATCCGTACATCAGAACTGACCTGATCCGTACATCAGAACTGACCTGATCCGTGCATCAGTACTGACCTGATCCGTGCATCAGTACTGACCTGAGCCGTACATCAGCAGGCGGGGCGTGACGCCCGTAGGCGGGGCGCCCGCGGCGCTGCGGCCCGTCACCAGGTCGGTGATGAGCGCCCACGAGTCGAGCAGGGCGCCGCGGCTCTGCGGCTCGCGGCGCTTCCGAGGACGCGTCGACGACCAGCTGCGGGGGAGGGAAGGGGTGAGATACTGTGCCGGGGGGCGGATACTGCGCCGCAGGTTACGCGGGTGGTCATCTCGTCACTGGTAATTATAAAACGACCTGTGCGGTGGGTATTGTGCTGGAGTTGAGCGGCATAGGTCTGCTTCTGTCATTTGGAAGGCTTTACTGTGTTGCAAAGGTTCGTAAAGATTCTTTTTTTGGAAAGGGGAAACACCATAATTAAGTTGAAGGATAAAGTCATTCAAGTTCAGAACTGCTATATAACCAACGGTTGAGATACTGACGATGGACAACAATGCCTGGGGAAGCCTTATGTCGATCAGATTGAAGTACGAGAAATGTAGAGGTTCCTGACGATAAATACAGCGCAAGTGGTGCAGCCGTGTGGTGCTGTGTGGCGCCGTGTGGTGCAGCTGCGTGACGTAACTGGCGCCATACTGTGCTGTGGCCTCACTGGAGTCGCGGCTGGTCCAGCCGGGGGTTCCGCACGGTCATGGTGATGTGGTGCCGCTGGTGCTGGAACAGCGCCTGCTCGTCGCTCAGCTCGTCCAGGATCAGCGTCCGCGCCTCCCGCATGATCCGGTCCCGCCACAGCTTATCGTCCGTACACAGCTGCAAATCAGAGGCGTACACACTACAGATTAAGCACACACAGTCGAAATGGAAGGAGAACACTCCACACACAGCAGCAGAAATGAAACGTGCACAATGAGCAGTGAACATACACACGAGCTGAAATGAAACGTGAAACTGAAACAAACGCCTGAAGCAATAACATTATTAAACCTATGACCTAGCATTCGCAAATCTGACAAGATGTGTCACTATTAGTCGTGTAAGCAGTAGTGGGCGACATACCGCCCCGATAGCACACAATTTTAATCGACATATTTGGACAAATCAGCCTGACTATAAAACCATAGGAAGCCAGGCGATGCCACAATGCCAAATATTGGTGAAATATGGTCACAAATATTGGCGAAAACAGTTCTGCTACGGAGTCATATCAACCGCAAGAACACGAGTCCTTGATAGACAGAGAAATTACTGACGCTTTACTGTCCTCCGGTTACCCCTGGCGGAGGAGGAGGATGGGGGGGGGGGGGGGGCGGTGTGGCTGCCGCTTCAGCAGAAGACTGATAAGGACCTGACACGCATGCGTGTCAGGTCCGCATACAAATCTCCTGACAAATTGTATGCATACAAATCTCCTTCCCCGGCCAGAGCGCAGGTTTTCAGTGCACCGAGCCGATCTCACCTCTCTTACCTTTCTCCCTCACCAATCTCGCCAATCTCACCTCTCTCAGCTGACGGCAGGTGGCGCCCAGTTGCCAGACGTCCTCTGCCGACAGATAGACGGATATTTTCTCCATCACCAGCAGCTGAAATCACCAGAAGTCGCCAGAAACAGGGTCAGATACCGGCGCAGAAGGATGTGGCAGAGAGCCGGCCGTCCCGGTCTCAGACTGGACGTAAAGGCTGGAACAGAGACATTCTAGCATTCTTCGACATGCAGTGCACGAAGACACGGCATATCAGAACGGCTACGTTATCCCAGTCACTCAGTCCCCCAACTGCCGGTCCTCTGTCCTGCGTCACGCCATGCACGTCAACAAGAGTTCAAAGGCCGCTCATAGTCCCCGGGCGAGTGGCGACCCTCGAGCCGTCCCCCGGGAGTGGTGGCCAGCTTCATAACGTGGGCCCTCCCCGCAGCTACGTCCTGCGAAGCAGGGCCTGTCCATGGCCGGTCACTCGGTCGGCGTTCCATTTTGACGCCCTTTAGCCTTATTCTTCATCCCATGGCTCCGCATTCCACAATGGTCCGAACGAGCCGAACGGGCCTTATCCAAGCCAAAAAAAATCCCAGTCACGGGAATATATGATCGCATTAGAGCACAGTTCACACGTGTCCCTATCTGGGCTGACGGAGGCACAGTGGCCCGATCGGAGGTTATCTGAACGATAAACCCCGTAATGACGTCACACATCTGCGGGACGGAGCCGCCCGCCAAACAGCGTGATTCATCTCAGGATGCGAGGCGCAGTTCGCGATATCAGCAGATAAGATTACATAGGTACGCGCCCACGTATAAAACGCATACCAAGCGTTGCATGCCACGTCGTTCCAACCGTTGTGTAATAAATCCGACGGCTGACACCTTTATTTGGACCAGCACAGCAAATCTGCACTGATCATACCTAATACCCCGACACGATTAGTAGCTCTGGATACAGTTCTGTAGGGCTGCGTTTGTCAGTGCAGTAGACGGAAGATCCGCTTTCGAGCGCTTCTTTGCCTGTCGCGTGGTCTGGATTTCGCCAGTAAAATGGAATACCTACCCTGGGCTGAGATTTTACGACCGTCAAGCACGGAAGTCAGTCTGGGTCTCGCACTGCAGTGTTCGTGACACCGTGAACCCCGACTGGCATTACCCCCTCCCACCGTGTCGAGGGGACGACCTCTGCATTGGGGCTAGGACAGGGACCGGGACGGACACAGCTCAGGAGTGACGTCACGACGCCCAGCAGCCGTGAGATGAATCGCGGCATTCCAGCGGCTCACCAGTTGGCAAGCTTCACTGCCGTCAGAGAAGACGCTGATGACGGGCGACACGCGTGGACACACCGATAGAAAAGACTGGGACGACCGTTCTGATGATTAACATGACAGAGAGTCTGCTATTGCCGAGTTTCGGTCCATCTACAACCAAAAGGCGTATCCCAGCCGTAGTTTGAGCAGTCGCCCTGCACCAAACTCGGGCTGTTTTACAGGCGCATATTTTTCCCAACACTGGCGCAACAAGCTCACCTCTTCAGAAATTCCCACTGCGCACGCCTCCCCGCAACAAACGTACCCTCCCCTGCCCGGCTCTGACAAATCCGTGCAGCAGCTCCTCGCCCCCCTCACGACAGAGCCTGTCGCCGCCCCTGCGGCGCCAATATCGACCGTCTAAAGCCGCCGGCCGCCACACAGGCCGCCGGAGCGAGCGGACCGAGCGGCTAGCTACCGCGCCGACCGGACATACCACGGACCGAGCAGCTAGCTACCGCGCCGACCGGACATACCACGGACCGACCGGCTAGCCACCGCGCCGACCGGACATACCACGGACCGACCGGCTAGCCACCGCGCCGACCGGACATACCACGGACCGAGCGGCTAGCTACCGCGCCGACCGGACATACCACGGACCGAGCGGCTAGCCACCGCGCCGACCGGACATACCACGGACAGAGCGGCTAGCCACCGCGGGGCTGGCATAGCCCGGGCGGGGGCGGCGGCGGGGGCGGGGCCGGGGGGGGGCGGTGGCGAGGGCGGCGGCTACGTACCGGGAGATCTAGTAGAGTGACGGTCTCGGGAGGCGGTTCGCTGCCGTCCCGCCCCTGGTATGTCGCCAGCGCGTTACCCATGTCTGGAAACGGAGGCCGGCAGGGTCGGGTCAAGGGGGCACCTGGGGTCAGCAGGGGTCACATACGCCAGCAGAGGTCAGCAGAGGCCAGCAGGGGTCAGCAGGGGTCGCAGAAGTTAGCACGGGTCAGCAGGGGTCGCGCAGGTTGCGAGGATTATGGGGGGGGTGGGGCGAGGCGGCGGGAGGGAGTGGTGTGCCCCGCCCCAATCCTTCTCGAGGGGAGGGGAGTA
>JARBER010064181.1:0-11872 GCA_030265075.1 Balanus glandula | reverse complement strand
GAAAGACGAGCGAGCGCTTCGCGCTCGCTCGTAATCAACCAGATACAATACCAAAAACACCCGTAACAGCGAAAAGCCATTTAATTGCGCTTTCATTTATTTATAAAACAATACGTTTGTGCGATAACCTCTCCGTTCCTTTTGTCACTTATACCTGAATTAAAATACATGTGCTTGGATTGGTAATGGTAGAGTATTGTGGAGGATTTTGTGTAGCCCGTTCTGAGAAGCATGGCATGTTTTAAAATATTCCATTGAATGCACATAGCATGACTAATAAAACATAGCAGATATAAAACTGCCAGAACCCATTCAAAAGTATCATCGCACTTAGTTTTTTTTCTGAAATGCCCAATTTATGTTCTATAGTTTTTCATAAAAGACGAATGCTTAGCTTGATGTCACATTTGAAGCCTTGTGCGGGTTTAACCGAAGTCTGAACACGCAAACTTAGCTTTCAGCCGTATATCTTTTCAATACCATGATTTAGTTAGCTAACACTGAACGGCCACTTCCATTTTAATTTCATCCAAACATTTTGGCGAAGTTTTTAAAAACAAAACGATGGCAAGCAAAACTCTGTGAAACTCAGCAGCCTGACAATAATCGAATCAACTTCGCTTATGACAAAACATTGCAGAAAATAATGCACGCACTATGCAGTCACGTTAAGAAGCTTTACCTCCAGACTTAATTATATGTTTACTGCGTAAAATAAAATATGTCCACTGCACAGCCAGAAAGTCTCAAGGGACGTGCTATATTCGCCATACCGCGGGTTGTGTGGAGAAGTTTCCGCTGTATGACCTCAACTAACTGCTTTTGGTGACAGCAAACATCAGGACTTATGCGCCAAACAAAAACAATGGTTTGATCGACATTTGCTAACGAGCGGTGCAGATTATTGTCAGTGTTCACTAAATATTGAACACGGGAACTGTTAGTGTTCGGTGATCAGCTTGTTTTTACCATTTTTTAGGATGGTCCTGGGCATTGGATGGATATGAGTTTAATCATTGTACTGTTTTGTTTTGTCGTGCATAATTGAACACGTTTTCGGCATAACATAGAACACAATGCATGGACATTGGACACACTCGTATTGAAACATGTCAGCATTGGCTGTAGGTAGTTCTTATTGTATACATTGTGCTGTGCGATTCATTAAGTGCATGCTACTGATTTGAGTGAGCAAGTTTTTCTGTCTACTGTTTTTGGACAGTTCATGTTTTGAATTAATTCATTATCACTGCCTTTGACATGATCCACAGGACACCAAAAGTAGATACATATAAGTGAATTTGATGAATAAACAGAGAATGCGCTCATCGTTTACAGCACTGCTCCGCTGAACGGTACTAACGAAATTACAGCATGTGTAATGTGTATCGTGTAAGTACTCAATGTTGTACAAGCAACTATTGCCTTGAGCCCCCAAGATACATTTTCAGAAACGTTTTCCAAATTTGCAGCCCGATAAACAAACGGATTTTGATTCGTTACTTAGGTCAATACTACTAAACAACCATCAGATGATGATCCAAGCATACATTTCTATAATCACACATGCGGCGACGACATTTGTCGCCTTCCACCACAACCAGTACGCACTTCAAACATCTTCCTCTCATTACACAGCAACCACGCACCGCATACTAAGCCATGCTCTCGTTCTGTATCACCCAAACGGACGAGGCACTCTCCAACTCCCAGGCAGGTACTCACGTCTGTCGGACTGAGATAGCCGAGCACATCCAGCTTGTCCAGCCGCACGGTGCCCTGGAACGGATAGACGCGCACTCCTTGCGGTATCCTCGCGTTGCTCCACACCTGGATCTCAGCCTCCTGCAGCTTGACGTCGCCGTCAGAGCTCGTGTTCATCACGAGGGAGAACTCCTGCGGCAGCAGCACACTCGTCTCCATTGCGCTCAGCAGGCGGGGCCGCGCGACGCCGCTCAGAACCGTCTCAGACGAACGTGGCGCGGGAGCAGCGCAAACGACGCAGCAACCTCCTCGCGCTGACCGTATCCACTGGCAAGCCGGGTAGCATACAGAAGTCACCGAGATCCAATAGCTTACGGGCAAACGAGAGCAATCAGGGCAGAGCCGTATCTCGGCAGCAGCGGGCAACAGGGGCATATGCGGCGGCTGCCGCCGCCGTCCCCCGTGCCCTTCTTCCCGGCGGAGACATCGCCGCCGCCGGAAGGCCGGCTTTGATAAATCACCGTGCTTGGTGGCTAATCAGGTGTAAGGCACGCCGACGGCCGACCAATGAGGGGCGACCGGGAGCGGCCGGCCGACCAATCACCGGCCGGGACGGAGAGCGGCCGGCCCGAGTCGACTGCGGAGAGGGCGGGACCGCAGTGAGGAGCTCTCGTCGCAGCGCCCGGGACGCTGCGGCCGCTCCGCGCCCCGGTGTACCGCACCGAGACAAAGTGATGCGATGATCGGGCACTTCTCCGCCGAGCCGCTTTGTACGCCAACAACGGACGGCGATATCGAGAGGCGCCCTGCTCCGGCCACTGGCGGGTCCCTATTACGGAGCCCCGGCTCGATGTCGTGTTGGCATGCTAATCTCATAAGCTTTGTTTCTCTTCATAATCGGCTCCGTGAGGATTAGTCACACTCCAGGCGCAGATTAACATAATACTAGGAGAATAGATAGGTTTAATGACACAGCCTTGAAACTGTCCTGGGATTATGTTCTGCTTCGAAAATAAATCCCACATGCTCTCAATAGCGAACAGGAGATACAAGTACCAAGTGTCTGAGCCACGTTAAGTGATATAATGTGCTCAACGTAATCCGATTCAGAGCTTAGACAAAATAAACATCTATAAAAGTCAACATTGAAATTATACAACACCGATCACGTACTGGAACGTGTCGAATTATTTAGGCTTCTTTTATTTGTAATGGAAACATTTATATCGAGCACCGTTTCAAGACGTGATGTTTTCATTGATAGCAATATAAGACATTGTGACACCGTGACAGGTGCCCACGTGTCATGATCTTTGATTATCACCAACAATCATCCGTAATCAGGCTCTAGTTCTAACGTCGCCAGCAGACATGTGCTCGGATCCGCTGCGATCATAGATCCACCTTTACAAATTATCGATGGATCCACTGGGATCATAGATCCATCTTCAATGTAGAGTATCAGACATGATATTTTATTCACGTGATGTGATTGACTGAACTTGATTCACATGATTAATTGACTGAACTTGGGCGCTTCACAATGTCTGATGTGATCGCTGTCAACTTGTGTGTATGCGTAATTTATATGTTTATTTTTCACTTATTATGTGTATAATTCACTGACAAAGACACTGCGTTGTCGAAACGTCTGTTTTTTTTTTTAAGGTTTTGTACTTGATTTGTCATCGAATGTGAATACAATATCCATCTTCAACATTGGTCGATGGATCCACTCGGATCATAGATCTGTCTCCATCATTGGTTGACGGGTTCGTCGGAATCCGAGATCGTAGGCTCAATTTTGCATTGGAGTCCACTGGGATTCGAGATCAGTCATCATACAAATGTGAATTTTCGAAGCCCATGTTCAAGTAATTGGGTGTATTTTTAAATTCGATGTAAGTGAAACTAGCATGTGCTTATATCTAGTTAGATTTTGGTAATAAACACTATCATTATGGCATAATATATGAATCGGAGCACGCTGGATCCCAGATCCGTTGAGATCATAGCTCAATTTTTATTGTCTACCATGGGATCCTGTGGGATCCAAGATCGACTGTAAAATCAAATCGAAGGATCCACTGGGATCTAAGATCCATTGTTGTAACTTATCATGGGATCCAGTTGGATCAGATCCAACATAAAATTGTGTTGAGAAATCCTCTGGGTTCATACATCCTACGTTCAGATCCGTGCACATGTCTAGTCACCAGCCATTCGTCATCAGGCTCCCGTTCTCGGGCAAAACCTTCAACCGTGGTCAGCAGTTCGCTGGGCGCTGCTACGTGCTGCTATGAACTTGGACGCTGTTGCGGCCAAGTTCGGCGTACACTACCGACCAGCATCGCTCAGCTAGGGCGATAGGTCTGAGCCGCGAGCGGGACACGAGCGATTTTCTGTGTTTGGAGATTATTCTATTTATCCTATTAGATTATCCAAGGCAGATACCTATTTGTCTAACAACAGTGCATTGCAGCGGTTTTTAGTTTTGGAATTGCAGGTCTATAACATTGACCTAATTAATTGTTTCGGGTCCCTTTTGACACAGTTTAAGTCCCTCGCGCATTTCCAAAAGTCGAATTCAAATTCATCGAGCTCTGTTATATTTTTAGTCTTCTACGGGTGAATTGGAATAACAATACATATGTATACAGTAAATATCTACTGAATTCGGCCTATCCACTGAAAGTTGACCTTACAACATATATTCAGATAGCGATAGCACGACACGTCAGCTTGCAAATTACTTCTAATTTACAAGGAAATAATATCATGACAATTTAAGTCAATAATAAACTGATATACAAATGAATAAAGGAATTATTAAGACAACACCTAATTGTGCATACCGACTGGTGGATTTTGAAGCACAATTATGAAATGCTTGAGTAAAATCCAGCATTTTGGATTCGATTGTCATGTTGTCACCTGACTGGATGCTTAGGATTTCCACAAACCGAATCGCACGTTGAATAAAAACGTATTTCGTATGCTACAACAAAATGTTATCTGAGTAGGTATACGAACTAGGCACCGGTAGCTGGCGATATTAGTGACATGCCACTATGATGTGACCTTCACATCATTAAAGAACAAAAGGCTCTCATACCCCGTATTATAGCTCCCCTTCGCTTATGAAATAGACATCCAATATCTTATTCCGAACAAAGCCATCCTCCATCCTGTAAAGATCGATGTAGTTACCACAAGCTGGCTAAAATAACCACCCGTCTAGACCAGTTCGTTAACGTTTCATGTCCCATCTCATCCCTTTGCCGGCCATGCCATTACACTGCATCATTAGTTGTCTAATCATTACAAATTTTAGCGAGCTTACTTTGCATACAGACCGGTGGTCCTCCGCTGTGGGGGGTAGGGGGTAGGGGGGGGGGGCTCGCCTGAATCTCGCTTCGTGGACGCGCGGGCCGCTCGCGCTGCGGCCGAGCCCGCGACTGATTTAGAGGTGGCCGATTGGAGACAGGCGCGCCATAAACGCCAGCAGGCGCCAGATAAACGCGGTGACAGCGGCCTTCGCCGGCGCGCTAGTTTACCAATACGGTATACGGGATACCGGTGCTACCTGGCCAATTGGGGCGCGATGGGTCTCTATCTGGCTGCCGCAGGGACGCGCCGCTGTTGGGAGGAACACAGACGGGATGTGGGATCGTATAATTGGACACGCGATCGCTGGCCGTTGGGTGAACGACGGTAAGATTTTGTATTTTTGGACGACACGAAAGGCGGATAAGGGCAGCCGGGATAGAGCGCTAGATTGCGTCTGCAGATGATACGAATATTGATATTTACTTATTGGGTAGAGGTGTTCGGGACTGGATAGTTACAGTTCACTGGTGGTGCTTATAATGACCTTTAATGCCCAGCCCAGCATGCTACTTCCTCATTGCATGCCCATTATATTGTACCTTCTTCCCACATCACCGATCACTCCCCAATGCATAGTATGCAATTTTTCTTGTCTTGCTCATTATCACAAAGCAACACTGTTAGTATGTCTACCTAACAGACGTTTTTGTTTCATTTTGCAATGACAAATACATCTAAGTAGATAATTGAAATGCTTGCGTTTGTAAGATGTCATGATCATTATTTCCTAACAATAGAGGCACAGCCATTTTCTTAAATAATTTAATCCTGTTCTATTGAGACTGATTCCTTTGCGTTTCCATGTAGATTCTCTAAATAAAACAAATATTCGCCTGTTTGAAAACGGGCGACTGTGATTGGCTCAGATGTGCTTATAGCTGCGGCTACTAGCAGAGATCAGCTTCATCGGCGAATGGAGAATCGCACCGCCTCGCGTCAGCGGACGTGAGGCGCTGACGCGCATATGATAAACAGAGCAGAGATATGATAAAACATCACCGATGTGGACCCTGCACGCTCTTCCCACCGCGAACTAATGACTATTTTCCGACTAGATGTCCGATGATGCAACAGTTAAAGAGACATTAATAAAGCAGATGTTTTTATTAACTCTCATAGGTGGGTGTGTGACCCATAGGTATGACAAAACAATCGTCAGTGTTCGATTAGGTTCAGAATCTCGGAGTCTATGCATAATCAAACATAACAAATAATTAGAACCACCGATATTGCATTTTTACTCCCGTTTGCAAAAAAAAAGTGATCTAAGAAATGATATAATCTTAATCACACAAACATGACTTTAAAGATGTCAATACCTTGGCTTAGAACGCACATCTCAGCTGGATATGATTCAGGCTGCTGCTTTATCTGCAGGTAATAATTCCTCCTCGCCTCATTGAGCAGTAACTGCTGCTAACTTGTGTCGTGGAGGGAAGATGGCATATTATGACGATCTATGGACGCTATAAAAGGGCATATCGGAGTATGGCACCCACGTTATACGGGATGCATTTCGCCATTATTATGACATTGTAGTTAACATCCATAACACTCTCCATTTAAAAAGATATTGACTGTATCGGGTCAGGGTTAAAAAGAGGATAGACATCATCAATGCAATATGAACTGCATTGCCTCGAATCTCAGCAAATAAAACCACTCGATAGTTATGTAATCACAGTTTATTCATTTCCTTGTCGAAGTTCAGAGTTTGCATCTTGACTGAAGTAAAACCGCTTGTAGCGTATAAACATGTCGTGGTATCATGGTATAATGTATTTGATATCCCTGTGTAGTGTGTACCTCCGTGCATCTTGACTGAAGTAAAACAGCTTGTAGCGGATAACTTGTGGTATCATGGTATATTGTATTGTATATCCGTGTGTATCTCTACCTATGTCTCTGTTCTAAGCACACCTACCAGTCAAACTTGTCACGGAAAAACTCATCAACCACCCAACCACATCCACCCTCTCACTAGTCCCTCAGAGACACTCCCGATAGAGATATCGTCCAGCACTACCGCCCGCCCCGCCCCGGGTCCGGCCGGCCCGCCGCCTGAGTCTCGGCACGTGCAGCCGCCGCCCGGCCCACCGCAAACGACTTGATGACGGTCGTCCGTCGCTGTGTGTCTGCGGAGCGACACATGGCGCGGTCGGCACCAATCGTCGACGCCGCGCCGCCGCCGCCACTCTGCGCCACAACCGCCGCGCCGCGCCGAACGCGACGCCCCTAAATACCACCCGTAAAACGAGTCCGGCCGCGCGGCGCAGCGTATTGGAAGGTAATCCAGGTGAGTTCTGCGTTTTATGGCGGATGTTTGGCTGGTGCTGAGATAGAGAGGCGTTTTGTTTAGTTTAGGGCCGATAAATTACCGAAACATGGTAACCAGGGGCGGCTGGGGGCTCTGGAGAGGCTCGGGAGAGAAGCCGCGTCGGTCGGCGTCAGGTGCGTCCTCAGAGACAACAGCAGCGCACGGTGCCCGGAGAGCTGATGGCTCCTTCTGGGCCACTTCTTCCGGGCCGGCCGACGCAGAGTGGGTCGATATCTGGGAGATTCTTCTGCTTCAGAAGACGAGGTGACGCAAATGTCGGGTCTGATGGCTGATTTGTCATGACACTGGGCACTGGGTATGGTTATTTTGTCCCGATTCATGTGTCACGAAGTCTGTCTCTTATGTTCGTTCTGTGCGGTTATCCAAATGCTGACACAAGAGCTGTCATGCTAGAATATCTGCTCCTAATAACTTAAACAATCTTCAGCTTACGGTGCATCGTGCACCGATGTAATTTTCGGCTTCTCTTGTCCTTACCGGACGCAGAGTGGTGATAACTAATAGGTACCTATTTTTCCAAGCTAAAGATTTCAAGGTCCCCGTCCGGCTTCCACACGTATTCAGTGCAGTTTTGGTTAGTTTTTGATTGGAGTAATATATTTAAATAAAACAGGTTTGTAGATTGATTTAATAAGAAACCAATTAAGGATTTCCTAAAAATAGTTAACAACATCAATAATCAGCTTGATGTTCACCCACTGTAACGAAGCTTGCTGAGCTATACGTTCATAAGTTAGTACATCGGTTGTTTCCAAAGCGAAATTATGAAAACGTCCCTGTCTGGATTTTACATTAAATTTGATGAACACCAACCTCACCTACCAATCACTTAACATCAAATGCATGCAGCTCACGACTTTATTTTCGCTCGCGGCTCATATCTACTCGTGGTTCGTCCACTGTCCAAATTAATATCGTAATGAATAAACCAGTAAATCTCGGTATTAATTTACGAAGCCGTTTCGTTATCTTATCGAAAGACGTGTCGCCACTAATGAAAAGTAATTCACTTTGTTTCTTTTCTCATTCAGTACGAGGAGTAACCGGTTTACTTACGCTAATTACAACTACTTCTGATGATACAACACGGCAATAAATAAGCCGATGCAACAAAAACCAATACACTGGCATTAAAAGCGAATGGAACGCCGAGATGCTTTGACCCTTCGTGGTCAAAAGATAAAGAAGTGATGGTTGCGTCCAGGTATGAAGGAGCGTCACGCATCGTGGGTGGCTAGTGAAACTCCGATTCGAATTGAGAGAAACCTAGACCCCATGTACGACTTCTTGGCAGATGTAGGTTCTAATCATCTAGGCAAACCTTTATAAATAACTAATTTGCTTCGCCAAGCAAAGTAACATATTTAGCATGCTAGTTGCAAAACGTAAGGGGCCATGTCACACCCCACCCTTGTTCCTACAGGTCTATAGGTATTCCCTATAAGTGTAGCGAGTCATTTGCAAAAGTGTTGTTGTTAAGAATCAATTTCGCTCTTGATGTGCGTGTATCGTTAAAAAAAATAGTTTTATAATTTTGCTGTATTTATTTTGACATAGCAGTTTTGAAGGCCATGTCGATAAATCAGAATTCACTCAGACATACCTACGCCGTTTGGTTGAAATAACTTTTTTTAATTTATATTTTATCCTGTGTCAAATGTTGACTCCTTGTCCAATTTTTTTGTCTGTTATGACCTCAGGACCAGGGGGGGGGGCAAATATTGCCCCCTGACGAATATTCAAGATAACCCATAGCACAAAAGCGCTATCGAGTGTAAGTATGGGTACCTTATCCTCCATCGATTTTACATCTTTTGTGAAAAGAAGATGATAATTTTTTTAGATACATGGATTTTAGTGACGTCACTACACACGACTTTTACGATAAAACCAGCAGATGTTTGACAGGCCGCACATAGAACACTTTTGGACTAAAGTGCAATTCTAAAATTGCGTAACATGCCTAATTGCAAGGGCAACAAAATGGCTATTTCAGTGTTTTTTAAGTTTTTATTTTGACCCTACAATTTCAAAAATTTGATTTTTTTAGGAAAAAGTGTTCTCAAAAACAAATGTTTTGAAGACATTAAAAAAAACGAAATATAGGTCATGTAACTACATATGAACAATGTCCATACCAAATTTCAAAGCAATATCTGTATTTTTGACCGACGTAACATTAAGTACGGTACCTAAATATTGACGTCATATTTTGAAAATGCGCTTTGGGGCTTATGTACAAAATACAGAAAAAGTAAATGACATCGTGGTGTTTCTGAGACAAAACTGATCTTAGAAACATATGTTTAATTAAAGTTGATCATTTTTTAAATTTAACTTCACGTGACCTGCCCTTGACCTTAACGTGACCTTAGCCTTATTTAAATGAGTTTGGATGGTTAAATGAGCATTAACATTGAGTTATAGGTGTCAGCTGACCTATGAAACATGTTTTGTATAACTTTCTAGAAAAATGTGATATTGACCTTTTGTGACTTGACCTGAACCTCCGCCAAAAAATTTAAATTTCTGCCCATCCAGGATAGGTACTGATTATACCATTAGGAACATTTCGAGTGATTATGGTTACAATCAAAGACATTGAATGGAATGTATAAGCAATAAACACCAAAGTCTCGATTTTGACCTTTGACCTGACCTTGACTTCAGATGTGACCTTAAATTAATAAAATACAGTATCATCTAGATGCGTATCATGGAGACCTTTCGAGGCCCGTATTGTGCGTCTCGCTGCGACACTTGGTTCCGGAGCCAACGAGGGGGCACTTTTTGCCCCTCCCCCGGTCAATGGTGTTTGGCTGATACCGGTCAAGCGCAGGTTAAACTATTGACCTGAGGTCAGCTTTGAGGCCATACTAATTATAAGAAATTTATATAGCTGGTGATTTGGCTTTCGTTTGCTTCTAGCTAGCATAATTTCCGAGATATATGGGATTTCTGGAGCGAAGTCCTGAAACTTGAAAAGAAAAACGGAAAGTTTTATCTTTGATGACCTTTGGTGACCTCAATTTTGACTTAACATAAAATATAACGCAAACTTTCTATAAACATTGTATTAAGCTATCAGGCATTATTTTCTGCTAGTCGCTACGAAGCGTAGTTTTCGAGATCTCAGTAGGGAGGCGGAAATCGCCCTCCCCGCCGCGCAGCTGTTGTTCGGCGCGAACCCCCTGCAGTGTGCGGGCTAAGGGTCAGGAGAACTATAGTTTATGTCAGTCAGTGCCACCATGACCTGTTTTTCTATTTTGTCCTGTTATGTTATATAAATGCTATCCGAATCTTTACTTTATGACAACAAATATATATTTTAAGAGCAAAACGTTCGGCGAACTTATTTCGAGCCCATCCTGTGTTTCATATGCGAGTTTCTTTTTCGAAATATAGGTTCTGCTTTTGATTTTGTAAATGCATCTTGATCATGAATGGGCGTTTTTCACTCGCTCGTTCTTCCGTGCGTGTAAAACTGAATATAAGCGGTCCCTTCCGACGCGATTTAGTCCGTGGCGACGCTTTTGAGAACTTCGTATCTCTTCAACAGCACGTCCGATTGACAAGCGGACTTATTTGCCGAGCAGCTGCATCCACTGCAACCTGCTAAATATGTATTGTAAGTACCTACCAGTGAAAGTCGCAATACAGTGATGTTTAGCGGCTCAGTCTAAGTGTCAGAGCTAAGCAAATGTGCAGTCTACCTCGCATGGTAGGTAACCCGCAATGCGCTGGTGTATTGCGGAACAGTCTTTAATCCAGCACGCTATGTACCGGGTGGACCAGATGAAAGTAGGTATGCCCAGCAGAATCACTATAACTAAAAAAAGCAATACTTTTCATTTTCACGTGCGGTTCAGGTCAGAGGACACTGTGGCATTTAACCATGACACAAGTTTTCACAAAATGGTGTTTACTTGCTTAGATATAAGCTAGTCTGTCTAACGTCATCATGTTGAAAGCTGAGCACAAAGCGCTGTGTCAAAACGTTTACTTTGCTCACTTTGTACCATAAAAATTGCCGTAAGTCTATTTGGGTGTTCACCTAGACAATAGGAAACTTTCTAAAACGGCAGCTAAATCAGTACCCCAAAAAACTGATAGGTTAACAAATTATGGCTGGAATATTATTTCCCTGGCAAGCACATCAGCTCATCGGCCTCAAAAAACGGATGGGGTGCCGCGGTTGCCCCATTCACACTATTTGTCGACCCTGGACTTCATGCTCTGGGGCCACATGAAAACCAGGATGTAGAATTGTAAGCCGGCACTATCCAGTAGCTCTTGGAACGCAATCGAAGAGGAGATGGAGCAGATCACCGTCGCGATAGTCGACCGAGCCATCGAGAACTTCCAGCACGTCCGGCTACCGCTCGTCCTAAGCGCAAGGACGTTCACTAGGAGCACTTGCTAGGAGACCATTTATATATA